>CAIGQQ010032331.1:0-17137 GCA_903798035.1 Danio albolineatus
TGTTAATTGTACAATGTATTAGCATAATAGTAATTTACCTGTTTTTTTGATTTAGCTTTTTATATAAATAGTGCTTTTGTAATGCCTTAGTCATTATATAAATGACATAAACATTTCAGTTAACTGTAAACACATTTATCAGTGCACATTAACCATCAAAACTACAAAACTAAATTATGAAAATATGCTTGTTTAAATGGGTCAAATAGGCACTCTGAAGTTTCTCATATTGCATTTAATATACGTTAAGTGTCACTAGATTCAGTTAGCACCTGGGTTAATAACAGGTGCTGAATTGTAGTTATTGTTTGCTTCAGTTCACTAACCTGCAGCTTACATTCTGATGCCATAAAAGTTACAGTGAGGAAAGCCAAGTATTAAGACATTGCGAAGGTCATATGTTGTGCTATTATACTAAACAACAGTTTCACTGGCAGTTTTGTGCCACACTAGGGACTTTAAGGATAATTACTTTGACTTGTCTTTCATCTGTCAACATAATCTGAACCCTCATTAAATGAAAAGCAACATCTAATCCGAAGTCATCATGTTTCTGTAAATAATTCCTATAAATGTGTAAACAAGAAAAAGAGAGTAGCAGGATGTGTTTTTAGAATCACGATGGCCACAAGGCCGTTTCATTTAATTCAGCTTTTTAATTTCTTCATAAATGTTAAGGGCGTTAATGTTTAAGGGAGGTTAAAAGGATGAAGCGAGTGCTGTTTGTTTTTATCAAACTGCGATAGTGAATGTTTGCCTCTTTTCGGTAATGGCTTTTAATAAAGCTTGTGTGCCCAAAAGCACTCCTTCCCTCTTTTTTTAAAAATAATAATTTTCAATAACATTGGTAAACAAAATTTCCCAACCTTGAAAATAACTAAAGTGCAGCAATTAAAGTGTTTGTTTTAGCTCCCAAGTTCCTATGTTTCAGTTGATTTTACTACAGTAGAACGGAGTTTTAAAAATAATTGAGCAATTTTGTTCTCACTTGACCTCTTTGTTTTTTATTACTCTGAAATGGATTAATCTGGGAATTTATGCACAAGTGATTCCGTCTGTGAATTTGATTGATTAAACGTAATTCAAAAATTGAAAGAGCTTTTTGTCATTGGTAATATTGGTCTGACGCTTGAAGGAAAGATGGAGACAAAAGGGAGTGGGGGAAATGACAGATTAGTTGAAGAATCAATGATTCTGAATGAGTATGTGTTTGATGGCTTCAGCAAAGCTTTTTTCCCCATTTTTCTGTAGAAGCATAATGACCAGCAGCACTCAGCGTTATACGCCACTTACTGAAGCTGGAAAGCTTACAAACACTCAAGCTCTCATCATTTGTTTTGCTTCACGTTTCTCTGTTGTGGTTGTTTTTTTTTTTTGTTTTTTTTCCACTTTTGATGCTTTTTATTTTAGTTTGTCTAAGAGTGTTTTATCCTTATCTTGGTGATAGTTTTATGGACTTCTTCTGCAAAAGTTTCATTTTATTTTGTTTTCTTTCTCAGCTGTGTCCACTCATATTGAAGGCGACGAGAACATTCAGGTCTTACTAATGGTGGAGAGTGGAAGGTACAGAAGACTTATACCTTACATTATAATGCTACAAATGCAAACAAACACAAACAAACAAACAAATAAAAAAACAAACTAAAACATTAAACACACTACTATGCAAAAGTTTGTGCTTTATAATTTTGTGGAATTTAGTGGGTTTGCTGTTTTATATTTATATATTTTCATTTGTTGTAATTCTTTTTGTACTGCAAAAAGTGCTACTAAATAATGCACAGGTTAAAATTCTGTGTTCATGTACTAAATAAATCTATGTAAAAAGTAAAAAAAAACCAACAACAACATTTTACTGATAAAAAAGTTATATAATTCAGGAAATTCAGACATTTTATTTTTGTAATTTTATCAATCTGAGCTGAATGTAAAGACATTGATAACCCATCAAATAATGTTATTTTATATTTACTATTACTCTTTGAATCCTGAAAAGAACTGTATTGTGTTTTTTACAAAACAATAAGCTGCACAGTTGTACATGTCTGGAGCATTCTTGTTCTGATCACTGTTTCAATTGATCTCCAAATGTGATAAATGAATACTGTTATAATAATAATTCATTCATTCATTTTCTTTTCGGCTTAGTCCCTTTATTAATCCGGGGTCGCCACAGCGGAATGAACCGCCAACTTATCCGGCATTTGTTTTACGCAGCGGATGCCCTTCCAGCCACAACCCATCTCTGGGAAACACATTCATACATTCTCATTCACACACATACACTATGGACAATTTAGCTTACCCAATTCACCTGTACCGCATGTCTTTGGACTGTGGGGGAAACCGGAGCACCCGGAGGAAACCCACGCAACCACGGGGAGAACATGCAAACTCCACACAGAAATGCCAACTGGCCCAACCGGGTCCTGCCCCAACCGGGGATCGAACCAGCGACCTTCTTGCTGTGAGGCGAACGTGCTACTCACGCGCCACCGTGGCGCCTCATTCATTCATTCATTTATTATTATCATTATTATTATTATTATTATTACATTTGCCGTTATTTGAACAGTATCTATCTCTTCTAGGCTTCAGGTACAAATATAATGTTGGAGGTCAGGAAAAACTAGGGCAAAAAAAAGGAGAATCACGCCATAACAGTCTTTGTAATTTTATTTTGGATTGCAGATTGCATAAGTTTTATATATATTTTAAACTTTAATATATGTAAATAAATATATTTTTTTAACTATTTACTATTTTCCCTTTTGTATATACTGTAACTACTACTGTAAAAACATATCAGACTTTGGTACATACTTTCAGTATTCCCATGGCTTGAATGACCCAATCTAATCCTGTCTATATGAAATAAGCCTGCTACCAAGCCGGTTTGAGCTAATAGACCTGTTGCTATGACAACTCTCGGATGAGTTTTGAGGAACGAAATGATTCTGGATTGTGTCAAATCGTCTTTAACCAAATCCAGCTAATTGAGTAATCCACGTTTAAAGAATGGACCCCTGGTCCCATGATCAATGTGACACTCATTCAGATGTAAACAATTTAGAAGGGGTTCAACAGACAGTTAAAAAAAAAAAAAAAGAAGTGTTTAGTTCCGATTAGACGGAAAAAAAAAAACATTATATTGACATTTATCAACACGTTTCATCATTTTTAAGTTTTTTTTTTTCTTTTTTTTTTCTATAATTATTGCAAGCATTTGATCTCCCAGCCTTAGATGAAGCCAATAAAGATCGCTAAAATTGTGCATGGTACATAAGTATTTGGAGGTTTGTGCAGGATTGAAAATTCACTGAATAACGAACAGCTTGTTTCAGGCATTCAGATTTGTTTCTTTCTTTTAGAGACAATAACTCTATTTATTATAGCGCTTTGATCTACTGCAGACTATTTAAATTCACAAACAGCTACATTACACTGAACATTAATGATAATATACAAAGAAAACGCGAAATGGGGTATTTTAAAAACCTTTCCAAGCAATCACTCGGTACTAAAACTGCTCACATAGTGTATACAGCAAAATAATGTGTGGAAAAAAAAAATCTGCTTTATTTCCCCCAGCTCATTCACTTGAATCAAAAGAGGGGGAAAACTGCAATTTCCTGTTTACAGCTGTTGGGAGCCCAAGGGCATTGTGTAAACTAGCATGTGCTGACAACATTGTGTTGTTGCCTGGGAGGGATGTACTTCGTACGTACTGTAATGCACTGCAAAACACGAGCGAAATCATCAGCGACGGCAAAAAAATGAGATCGAACCCCGAATCCTAACTTTCCACAAAGCAAGAAATGAAAAACAAAGGCATCAGAATATCAATTAAATTTCTGCTTCACAGCCAATTCCCACCTTCTTCACTTGATAATTAGCTGAATATTCTGCAGCAGCCAGAAATTACACTAATTAAGGAAAGAACAGCCTTCATTCATAGTGTCATTGCCTCTCCGCCTTCCCTCCATCTCGCGCACACACACACACACACACACACACACACACGTCTTCACACTTTGCTCAAATATCAGTTATTAACACATCCTGCACTCTTTAGGAGACTGTGTCTTAGCTCACGGAGCGTGTGCCCCTGAGGAAGAGCAGATCGGCGTGTGCACCGACTGAATAAAGTAAGTATGAGCAGATATTACAGAGAGAGAAACCTAACAGACTGCAGTCGCTTAAATCACTGTACTCATTTCAGGGGCTATGAGAAGTCCCACATTACTTTAATTCAAAATGAAAATAGCCATTATGGGTTTATTTGTTTCCTTTTTCCTTTTTTTCTTCCATGCTTATTGCAAGCGGGCCCCTGCGATTGGCCCAAAGCAGGTAATTTCACATCCGCTGTGTTTTTTAATTACTATTTCATCTGTAAACGCACGCTAAGAAAACAAACAGAGCTAATATGAAACGCCACGCTGGAAAATCTAAATTGGTAAACTGGCGAGTGCTGCAGGGCCGCTGGCGAACAGTTATATCGTGCAAAGGCTGAGCCCGGTGAACAGCAGGGTTGGGGAAGCGTAAATATTACCATGGGTAGAGATACTTAAAAGCCCCGCAAATCATTTTGATTTGACTTGAAAAAAAAGTCGAGTTGGAATTAAAAGTGAAGATGTAGGAGACGTACTTTTATGTCTTTGTACAGCAGCAGTTTTTTGTCTTGTAGTACCAAGTAGCGGTCCTGAAACTTATTCCCCAATAGCAGTTTGGAGGAACCGTCTTTGAATTTGAGATGCTCTCCTTTAATGAAATCCTTCAGTTTATCTGTCACAAGCACAGAAGAACACAACAAAACATATTGAGTCATAGCATGAACTATTTATGAGACACGCAACATAAAAACTACACATATGCTGTAGCTTTGCAGCAGTGTGGCCCCCTGCCGCTTCAAACGACAGCGAGAAACCATACATTTTTAAAAACGTCTAAAGTTGTATGGAAAAAGCACCTGAAGTGCTGCAAAACACATTTACTGCTTAACACATTTGAGAGTCTAGCACATACACCTCCTGACACCTGAATACACTTTTGCATCCCATCACCGCTTAATATATATTAATATCTTTAGTGAGGCATGCAGAGAAGCTATTACTCAGCGCAGGTACAAAAATTATGATTTCTGGCTGCCATTACTGATGATTTCAGTGGGACGCCAAAAAGGGTGTAAAAGGAAAAGAAAACTTTAGCTTTTCTGCAAGTACTCCATTCATCATTCAGAATGAAAAATTGATCAGGAAATTAGTACTGAGAGTGTAGAAAATTAGCCAATAGTCAGAAAACTTTATGAGTGGTAGGAACTAGAACAGTTTAATTTATTAAAGATTTGCAATTGGATAAATGGCCATGCTAATAATTTAGTTAACTAATTAAACTTGACTCCAAATGTAATCATTTATTAGCATTGCATTAGATTAGCACTAGAAAGAAAATGTTTCATGTAGACCATTTTGAGGGATGTAAACAAAAACAATGGTCCCAACATATGTCCTGTTTCACATTTTTTATTTTTAGAGCTTCCGAGAATCCAAAAAGAGCCACATATAGATAAATAATGTTATGATTTAACATTTATCGTTATTTAATGTTATGATTTACCTGTTTTAACATTAAGTTATGATGATAACAAGCAGGATATGTGCATGGGCCAATCATATCACTACATTGAAATGGTCTATATCGCCAGTTTTATAACTGTCTCTAAATTAACCCTGACTTGAACTGCTATATTTAAAGCAAAACCAGCTTTAGCATTGGTAAATTAATTTTAAGCATTATCTGA
Organism: Danio albolineatus; assembly: GCA_903798035.1. Classification (NCBI taxonomy): domain Eukaryota; kingdom Metazoa; phylum Chordata; class Actinopteri; order Cypriniformes; family Danionidae; genus Danio; species Danio albolineatus. Next base: position 5,801 of record CAIGQQ010032331.1, read on the forward strand.
AAAGAACGAGCTCAGATTTTGTGTGTATTTTTTTTATTGCTCACCTGAAAACATTGTCAATGGAATATTTATATTATAGTAGTTATATTTAACATCAAAACAAGAACCATTTTATTAAAGCATACACATGAAAATGATTAAATACACAGCATAGGTCTTTCTTGAGTTCATTCAGTGAATTATAAATCAGCTCAATACAGAATTCTTGAATACACCCAGGGGTACCGATATGAGAAATAATGGCTGATAAAATAAAGTTCTAAACACAAGCAGGCACTAATCTTTGAATGCGACTCTGATTAAACACTGACTACGTTTACAAGGACATCTGTAATCGGATGATTCGCCTTAATCTGAATAAGACAATAATATGATTAGGGTGTTCACATGAGTTGCTTTTTGAATGTTCCATTCATGATCCCGTTGTACATGTTATAGCACATAGATCAATTAACGTCATGCTATCCACATTTCCTCCAGAGTTTAATGTAACTTAAGGGGTTTCATTTAAAATTTTTAGGTGTTCACTGCAGTTTTACACTTTCACTTTCATTCAGGAACATTTCATGCATGCTTCCATGACAAATGAGATATTGGATGCGAGTATGAATTAAGGACTGGTGGAAGAGTGTTGTTTTAATGTAATTTGACATTGCATGCTGTATAAAAAACCTCTGCAGTTCACGTTGTGTGTGTGTGTGTGTGTGTGTCTGTGGTCTTTTACTGACTCAGTAGGTGCAAAGAATAGTGTCAAACAGCTGAATGTCACAAAATGCTGTGAAAAGTTACACATGGCGGTATTTGATTGCAATGTTTACATGTCTGTACTGAACTTCAATAACGCGACTAAAATCGGCATGTCTTAATCCGATTTCTGTTTAGTCTGATTATGACCTTAATTAGACTAAATTAATCAAAAATTGCTGTTTACATGGTGGACTCTTAATCAAAGTATTGTCTTAGGCGTATAAAAATAAGATGATTGGTGTCCATGTAAATGTACACACTGACTGCAAATGTAATATAAGCGACATGACTGTTAATCTGTGCATCACAGTTCTGTTTGATATTTGCTTGGGGTGCAATAGGATATTCATTGTCTGTACCTGAGTTGCAATCTGTCATTTTAGAGCCAGAATATTTTTTAATGAGCAGGAAGGCCGAGCTGGGATCCTCCAGAGATCTCCACTCCAAAACCTGCTCCAGAACCTTCTCTTTGTAGTGTAAGGGCCGCTCTGAGCACACAGACAAATGACATGTCGGATAAGTGAAAGCAAATCTGTGTCGGACTCTACAAAACAGAAAGATCAGAAACATATGCTACGGAGATATGTGTAAGAAACGCTTCTCGCAAGACTTTCACACATCACTTCGCTTCAAAATGTGTCAGGATGAAAATCACAAAAAGTGCAAACAACGGACTTCACGTTTGCGTATACGTGTAGATCGTGAGTCTGGCTAAATTACCAAACACTCTTAAGTAAAAATGATCTATTCATCAATTCACTCAACATATATAGATATAAAAAACACAAACAAACAACATTCCCTCTCCTCATCACCCCACCCCCCAAAAACAGTTTGTGCTTCGGTTTTGTCCTCCACACAAGCATAATTATGTAGTGCAAATTTGTAATTATCGCCAGCCAATCTGACTATGATTAGAAAACACACTCAAGTGCAAAATAGATCCATTATCAAGTTGTAATTTGTAAAAAAAGGAAAAACACAATGCTCGCTATTGGCAAAAATCACTCTTACACCACCTGTCCCCCCCTCCCTCCAATGCCATCGCAATCTGTTAATAGTTTCTCATAACCGCCGTCAAATAATAATAGTACTAATCATGCGCATTCACTTAGCGACTGAAGCATTTAAATGTGTGCGTAAGCCTTAGAGGAACATCATTAAACGCTCTAATAATCAGCTTGAACTTTAAAAGAAATAGGCTTTATGTAGAAGTCATTCATAAATACAGTGCATGTACGCTTCGTTTTGAACTTCTACGATATAACAACAGTGTGAGTCCTACCCATTTCTCCATTTTCAATGACCTCAAACGTGGTCCAGAGATCTTGAGCTTTGACCTCGATGCCCTTCATCTCCAGAGTGCTGACGGCTAGCTCATCTGACCTCATATTTGGAGAGATCTTAAAGAAACGCACATCAGCATCGTTCAGTGTAAGTTCAAGACTTCATTTCCTTGTGCAAAATGATTTATCTACTTTTGCTGGAGGAAAAAATGAGAGGAAGAAGATATCAAAAGCGTCAAGAGAGAGAGAGAAAAAAAAACATGCTCTGAAACAACCTCTATTAACTGAGGTTTACCTTGACTACTGATAAAACACAATTACTCTCACAATTAAATCAAACATGCCTTTGATTAACTGCAGTTTGATTTAGTTTGTGGCAGAATACCCTCTAGGTTTGCACACACACACACACACACACACACACACACACACACACACACACACACACACACACATAGAGAGAGAGATGAGAGCGAGGGAAACAAACCTTGATTAAACAGCACTTCTCTGGCTCCTTTTTCTCCAGGTAGGCTTCAAATATCAGGTCACCAGCGGGAGAGAACTGCAAACACAGACGCACACAGTGACAAAACACACACCTTGGATTTAAATACACTTTTGATTCATATTAATGTATTGCAAGAAAGAAAGAATACACTTTAATTTACACTATGCCTTTAAGGTGCAGTTCACGCCACACAGATATGGACAGATATGGACAATCACCAGATTGCATCACATCATCTTTCAGACATTTGATGTGACAACCTCACTACCTGACAAGTACAAATTCAGTAGAGCCAAAATATGCTCCAACCGATGCTGACAGATTCTGACAAAACCCATAAAAGCTGCTTTCTGTAACACTTTAAAATTCATGTTAGTCATGTTAGTCCATGTTAACTCACAGTGCATCGACTAATATTAACAAGCACAGCTTTGGATTTTAATATTGCATTAGTTAATGGTGAAATATGATTAATAAATGATTTACAATATTATTCATATGTTATTAAGTTAGTAAATACACTGACTGGCCACTTTATTAGGTACACCTGTCCAACGGCTCGTTGACGCAAATTTCTAGTCAGCCAATCACATGGCAGCAACTCAATGCATTTAGGCATGCAGACATGGTCAAGACGATCAGCTGCAGTTCAAACCGAGCATCAGAATGAGGAAGAAAGGTGATTCAAATGACTTTGAATGTGACATGGTTGTTGGTGACAGATGGGCTGGTCTGAGTATTTCAGAAACTGCTGATCTACTGGGATTTTCACGCACAACCATCTCTAGGGTTTACAGAGAATGGTCTGAACAAGAGAAAATATCCAGGGAGCAGCAGTTCTGTGGGTGCAGATGCCTTTTTGATGTCAGAGGTCAGTGGAGAACGGCCAGACTGGTTCCAGCTGATAGAAAGGCAACAGTAACTCAAATAACCACCCGTTACAACAGAGGAATGCGTTAGAGTATCTCTGAACGCACAACAGCTCCAATTTTGAGGTCGATGGGCTACAGCAGACCACACTGAGTGACACTCCTGTTAGCTAAGAACAAGAAACTAAGGCTACAATTCACACAGGCTCACCAAAATTGGTCAATAGAAGATTGGAAAAACGTGGCCTAGTCTGATGAGCCTCGATTTCTGCTGTGACAATTGGATGGTAGGGTCAGAATTTGGCGTCAACAACATGAAAGCATGGATCCATCCTGCCTTGTATCAACAGTTCAGGCTGGTGGTGGTGTGGAGGATATTTTCTTGGCATACTTGGCATACCCATTAAAACGAATTGAGCATCAATTGCCACAGACTACCTGAGTATTATTGCTGACCATGTCCATCTCTATATGATAACAATGTACCCATTTTCTGATGGCTACTTCCAGCAGGATAACGCACCCTGTCATAAAGCGAGCATCATCTCAAACTGGTTTCTTGAGCATGACAAGGAATTCACTGTACTCAAATAGCCTCCACAGTCACCAGATCTGAATAAAAATATAATAAATCTAAAAATAATGAATCAAAAACATTTGCAACATGAATGTAGCATTCATGCTATTTGCATTTCCTTGATCCTGAATGAAAAAAATTCGCAAATTTAAAATGTAACATAATAAAAGGGTTAACAGCATGCAATTACTATAGGGCTATGGTTGGGATTAGTATTTGGTCTTCTGTTATTGCATGTAATTATAGATATTTTACTGTTATTACTATAATGAGTGTGTAGCATGAGCATCAAGGACGTTCTAAAATGTTACAGAAAGAAAGAAACAACGATGGAATGCAGCTTTTCTAAGAAACTAAACACCCTACTGTATAGCAGTCTTTGTAGATCTAACACAAAAGCAATCAGCAGCCCATTCAGTTCAGACCAGCGTCTGTGTGTGTGTGTCTGACTAAATGACACACAGCTGGAGTCCCACACATCATTTAGCAGCATTAGACAACAAAAGCTGGCAAACATCTTAGCTCGTGTAAACCACAGATTAAAGTTTCTTCTAAAAGAATAAAACTGCTTTGGCAAAATGTATTTAAATGTAGCGTAAATGACACATATGCTGTGGTGACACTCTAAAAGAACAATCTACAAACACTCTTCCTCAGATTTTCTGCTATAAACATATTTTTCAGCCAAAGAATTGTACGCAAACTATTTTGGACACAAACTAACATTTGTTATTACACTAGACTGCAAAAAACTTTGACTTGATTCTAGTCCAAATATTTAAAACTTCTTTAATCAAGAGACATTTTATAGACAAGAAAAACAAAGAATATGTTTATTTTTAAGAATATTTTTAAAAATGAATTACTTTATTTTCACTAACTAATGTTACCCAACATAAGCAAATACTGCAATAAATGCATTGTTCATTGTTTGTTCATGTTAGTAAATGAATAAACTAACATTAACTAGTACAACCTATTGTAAAATGTTACCTATTTCTGAAAACAAGACAATATTCACCTTATACTCTGTGTGTGAGTGGGCGCAGCCATTGGAATCTTTTTGACTCGAGACTTCCCGTCTCATTCACTTCCATTCATTTTTACACGTTAAAAACAGCTGCTTGATGTCGCATGATTTTCTTATTATATTATCCTATTTTGTCTGTATAGTCATGCAAACACTTGTTTGTAGAGAAAGTAGTTCTAAAGAAATCGCAAAAAAATAGCGCACTTCCAAATTGAAGAATAAGGTCAATCTATTTGCTTGTCTAGAAAATGCTTCCTCTGATTTAAGAAGATTTTAGATATTTAAACTAGAATCAAGTCAAAAACTCAAATAAGAACATTTTTGCAGTGTAAATGACAATAGCTTCTCAGAGGATAAAATATCTTCTCCTCAATAAAATATCTGTGAGGCTGCCGGAGGTCGGTTCATACCCAACGTACAACGATCCAATCATTTTACTTAGTATGAAATAAAGCTCCACCCTAATTTTTTTTTTTCTGATTCTAAAAAGCCGTTTCATGCGTTACATTAAAGGTGCAGTATGTAAGTTTGACACCCAGTGGTTAAACAAGGTATTGCATTGCAGGTTGCAAGGATTGACGACCAACAGGACAGAGTCTAGAGTCTAAAGGCTGATTTAAATCATTTTCTAAATAAAAGCAACGGCAAGCGATAAAAGGAATATTCTCTATATTAAGAGGAGTTTTTGTTCTATCCAACACCTGGAATTGATACTGTATATTAGAAACGGCTTCTATTTCTCAGAGCTGAACAACAGAAAACTGACAACGATCACCTCAGGTACACCTCAGGTGCTTTATTCAGTGATAAATGCTAACAATGCTAGTTTAAATGCCATTTTACATGACATTTATAGACATATACTGAAAACAACAGCAGATAGTTCACCTCAGATGTTGAAAATAAAATAAACTGTTTGAAATTGAACTTTAAAACTGTGACTCAACTTCAAAACTGTGGGAATATCAGTGATTCTGCACCTAGATTTAATAATGTTAAAGAGGTATATTACATATTAAATATGTATTCATTAGATTATAAACCTTACATTTCATGAGTGAGTTCACTGTTATGTGCTTCTGAATGGCTGTATTTAAATTTATATCGTGTTTCGTCTGGGGCAAACAGCCAAATTGCTCATCACTGAAAATCTCATCACGTAGCGTGTTGGTAGGACATGGGGTTACAGTGTAACCTGCTAACCTAATGTTTACATTCCTAATATTTATATTACTTGCTAATTAATAACCACCTCGTGTGGAACTCTGAATCTGTGTCTCATTTCAGAGTCTGCTACTGTCCACCGGAGGTCGCATTTTAGTCATGGACACATGCTTTGAGAGCCTTTCTCACTGAATGAATGAAACAGGGCGACATGGGGTGCTGAAATATAATTGGCAAAACTGGCTTTGGATGGGTTAAATGACACATTTTCACAGCAGAATATCTGACTTCAGCATTGTTTTTCAGATGAACAAGAGTGTTCACTTAGCATGTTTCTTAAATACCTGCAAACATATTATGGCACTTTATGCTTTAGAAGGGTCAAAACCTTACATACAGCACCTTTAAAGAGAAATCATTCTGTGTCATGCAGACTGTAATGTGTGTATGACCACGATGACATTACTACAATTCTATAATGCAAAATGAGCAGATATCCAAACGTTCCATTGCTTCTGTTCTTTGTTCCAATATGTGAACCTGTTTAAGTCAAATAAAATATTGTTATTTTTTTTCCAAGGGTCAGTTTCAACACTGTCCTTGCTCCAACTTCAACACATACAGAGAAACTTTTAAAACTCGGACAGCCACAAACAAAAGAAGATTAATTTGTTTTTCAGCTTATCTGAACAAATTGTTCCTTGTGGTGCCAGCGAGGTATAAAGCAGGAGACAGAAAGGTTAGGTAGCACAAAGAGCTTGCTGTTTGCTCTAATTTGCTCTAAACAATACCAATAGAGGTCAAAGTGATTCTGTGACCTGTGAAACACACATATATGCAAACACAAAGTGGTTAAAAGCCAAACGCACACATTTATGGACTGTACCATCATGCTGTAGAAATATCTTTGTTTCACACCCACAAACACACGCACATACACACACCTATTTAACAGAAAGGTTAAAAGGGTTGACTTACTGTGGTGTCCTTCCACCTTGTGATAAAGCTGTTTTCTTTCTCCATTTGCCTAACCTGCTCTTCATTGACCTGTTTTAATGGACCCACAGAGATAAACAGAGATTAAAGCCCCAGTGCACAGTAAACAGACCTGCTCACATCCCCAACAGCAAAGTCAGGGCATTTCAACTCTTCAACAAGCATCCCAAAAGAGGACCTGTTTGTAGTGACAAATCAGAGAACCTAAAGCTAAAGACTCCACAATGATCCTAGCATACATGCACACGTAATTAACATTACGGAAGCACAATATTTATGTGTACTATATGAAATGTTTGAAATGTAATTTTGAATATATATAAAATTCAAATTTTTCATATTTTTACTTACATTATTTTTGTCATCATTCTTACAAACTGTACACTGCACATGCTGTTGTTATTCTTAAATTCAGTTATAACAACTGAATTGATTTTAAATATTAATTATTTAGGGCGAGAGTAAAATTCAATCCATAGCTATTATTTTTCTTCTATGGAAATCAGTGTTTACAGGTTTCCAACATTCTTCAAAATATATACTAGGGCTGCACAAAATCGATATCACAATGTGTGTGTCCGCAATAGTCACATCGCAAGATATGCAAAGCAGATTATAGATTACCACGAACCACAGGTCAAAACACATGAGTTTTGTGGAGTTACTTATCTACAAGTGTTTTTAAGTCCTGTGGCTATGTAAGCATTTTAAGAGAATTCAAAGCATTTTATTAGAGCATAAAGAAGTTTGATAAAGATTAATTTTATTGAACAATTTATGTGGTGAAGGCTGTGCATTGTTAATTAACATTTGATTATTCAATGTTTGTAATGAAATACTGTTAGACCCTCCCCAGAAAACCATAAATCACTGTTTATTTCACTTTAATATTTGCTTTATTGTGTTTACTGTATGACTGTTTATGATTGTATTTTGTTTATTATATGTATATAATAAAGTACTTTCAATATATTTAGATTTCACTGACATATGAATTCATCCCAATCAATCTAAATTCTTTCAAGCAAAAAATGTTAAGTCATTTGATGAAATTATATTATATATATATTGCAATACTGTATATATATTGCAGAGAAAAACACATATCACAATGTCAAATTTCTCCAATATTGTGCAGCCCTAATATATCCTTTTGTGTTCAATAAAAAACAAAAAACAAAACAAAACAACAACAACAACAACAACAACAACTAGATTGCAACATATCAAGGGTGAGCAAACGTGTGGCATTTTTGGGTGAAAATATTTGAAGGACTTAAGGCATTTAAAATAGATGCTTACCTAAACCAAAATTATATTGGAAAAACAATTCAATAAAAAAACACCTAACTGTGTTGACTGTATGTTTTAGTAAAAAATATTTCCTTTCATTTATAGCAAATATGAATTTTCAGTAGATATGGTGTCCAAAAGAGTTTTTGTTAAAACGTTTCTTGTAAAATATATTCATAAAAGAAACTTTTAACCAGTTGACTTAATGAATACTTTTGGAACAATGTACCTTGTTCTTCTCATTTTTGATCAATTTAAAGGATCCTTGTTGAAATAAATAAAAAAAATAACAATAAAAAAATCTTTCTGACACCTTTTTTCACATTGCAGTGTATGATCAAGTTAAATGATTAAGTTGTTTTGGATTGGAAATAAATAGTTAAACAAAACACTATAAAATGATGTTGGAAATTGAGAAATTTACTAAGCAGTATACACAAAACTGAACACCTGGCTTATTTTTAAACAAAACAACCCCCCACCCCCCAAAAAGGTTAATGTGTATACCAAACTTTTAATTTACACCTGTACGCCACAGTGTTATGCTACGCATTTCCCATATTCTGCCATCAATTACGGCTACTTGTCACACTAAACTTCACGTTTCACACATTCTCCATCTTTCCTTCTCTACAAAAGTGCAAGTGTGTGTATGTGTGATGCCAAGGGGCCTACGAATGTAGTAGCGGGCCGAGGGGGAATTAGCACAGCGCAGCACTGTAAATCCCATTACAGAGGCACGCGTCCAAGTGCAACACGAACACCGTCCCCTTCTTCACACACTTACACTAGAGCTGCGCATTTTGTGGTTTTGAATGGAAAAGCTTTTCACTGCTCAAAGCGCCATGGAGTTTGTCATGTACTCAGTAACGGGTAAACAGCCACAGCTTGCCAGTTTTTAAAGCCCTCTTCAAATGAGAGCTTCAGCACCGACGAACCTGCAGTTCATTATGCATGTACAGTACAGAGCGGTGCAGTGCAGTTCAAAATTAGAGAGCAAGAGCAACATACAATTTATTAAACTTCAAGGTAGCTGCTTAGGTCTGTTTAAAGATTTACTAAGAAGAGTAAAAGATTGTTTTTAAGAATATTTTGTGAGTTACATATGTTCTCAAGCACAGTTTAAAAAGTAAAATGACATAAAATGTCTTAATTGTCTTTAAAATCCTATTTAACAAGCATGAAGAGATAGAAACCCTATTTGTCCAGATGAAACCAAAGGGATGACCTTTTCAGCCACAGCAAGAAGAGCTTCAAATCTGTGTTTTATACAATAGAACATCTTTATAATGCCACAAGCTCATTCAAGTCTCTATGTCCATGAAAGGCAAATGCCTGAGAAGATATTCTCACTGATTAATCAGTTTTTATGGACAATTGTTCTTCACAGTTCAGCGAGTTTAGCACTGAACAGGGTATATATCTTGGCATACGATGTGTTGAAAGCGAAGAGAATTTGGACTGATGTTTTCTGCAGTGAGAGTATTATTCCTAATATTTAGTTACATGAATAAATCACAGAAACCTCTTCTGCAATGTGTGGATTCTTCTCTACATTTTTCACCCGATCAGCCAGCAACTTTCATGCAGGATAATGAGCCTCATCACAAATGGGTAAAGCAGTCATTTGAAGCTGAAAACATTGACATGATTAAGTGGCCAGCCAAGAACCCTGATCAAAACCTGCATGAAAAGTCTTTTGTAACAAAGTTATGGCTAAAAGAAAAACCTACAGCCTATGAAAAAGAAAAGCTGATGAAGATCACAGCAGAGCAGTGTGGGAGGCTAGTGATGTTATGTGAACACAGATGTGCTGAAGTCAACACAAGAGCTTGTACACTTCCTTCCTATATTTGACTGCTTTGAGCTTCAGAAAATTTAGTTGTAATCTAATCTAATAAAGAAATCACTTGTTAAAGGGTCTTGGTTATTGTGTTAAGGCAAGAGGCCTTTACACATTAACCAAAGCACTTTATCAAGTGATTTCAGAAGATTTCACAGCAAGCATGATAATTATAAATATAACAATAAAGACACTGTTCTGAAAATCATTCTCAATTAAAAACAGCATCTCTGACCACAATTATAACGATAAAGATGTAGAAAAACAATGTCACTGAAATGACTTTCAGATTTTTTTTCCAAGGTAATAAACAAAATGCATCCCAGCCACACTCAAAAAAATGATTACTGCTGCTTGTTCAAATTACCTGTATCAAATGAGCTGAAACAACACGATTCTTGTAATTTCTTGGGCTAATTTATTTGTTTTATGTTCAGTCCACTTAAATTTGCAAACCATTAAGTTAACTGGTTAAGGGATTTGTAGTTTCTAGCATGCTTTGCGTGGGATTGAATTAAGCAAATTAAAATATTGACAATAAAAGTAATCTTAGATGTTTTACATTAATAGAAAGACTTGTTAGAGTTTAATGTTTACTTTAGTTTGAAGATTTTCATTTAATGTTTTGAGTTTTGAGGTTACCGCCTTGCAGAAGCACCCATGCTTTGGGTGTTCGCATTAGCTACAATGAAGTTTGTTGCTTTGCTCATTGAGCGATAACTGTCCTAAAATGAGTTCTGAGATCAGTCTCAATCAACTGTAGATGTAACTCATGGAATATGCTTAAAAATTGATTAATTTAGGATAACTTCAAATAAAACTAGGAGACTTCAGAATGTACGACACATAAAAGACATACATGATATTATCAGACCTTTGCGTTTAAGTTAAATAATAATACAAATGTATTAAAACTTGTATTTGATAAAATCATGTTGGACCAACTCAATTGCATTTAATTGTGTAAATATGTATAGTTTTAGTTGGTGCTAAACAAATTTATTAGATGGAAATCCTGCCCTCA
>CAIGQQ010032334.1:7410-17466 GCA_903798035.1 Danio albolineatus
TAGATAGATAGATAGATAGATAGATAGATAGATAGATAGAAAATATGAATACATTGAAATACATTTGCTGAAAGGATAGATAGATTAATAGAATGACAGATAAATAGAAAGAAAGAAAGAAAGAAAGAAAGAAAGAAAGAAAGAAAGAAAGAAAGAAAGAAAGAAAGAAAGAAAGAAAGAAAGAAAGAAAGAAAGAAAGAAAGAAAGAAATATATTAATATATTGACAGAATGACATTTAATGAAAGAATAGATAGACAGATAGATAGACAGACAGACAGACAGACAGACAGACAGACAGACAGACAGACAGACAGACAGACAGACAGACAGACAGACAGACAGACAGACAGACAGACAGATAGATAGATAGATAGATAGATAGATAGATAGATAGATAGATAGATAGATCTTCAGTCACTGTCAAAGTCATACTTTTGTTGAAGCATCACTTCATGCCTGTTGAAGAAATGCGAGCAGAATGATTGGCACTGATGCAGTGCTGTGGCCCCTCAGTGCCCTTTTCCGTCCCGCGGCCGAGAGTCTACAGGGCACAGGCTGATTTCATCTTAAATCTTGTTATGAGCTCAGCCGAGCAACCGCTGCACACTCAGACACTCAGTCTGTGAATGACAGCTTTAGTGTCAGACCACAAATCTAACACCTGTCGCCAGTAAACCTGTGAATTTCTGACCTATTACAATGCACACTATATCACTGAGCATTTCCCAGAATGCTCTGCTAAGAACTGACCGGCATAGACCTATATATTGTATGATGAGATTTGTTTACATAGACAGACAGAGAGACAGACAGACAATCAGGCATAAAGAATGAACAGACAAACATACAGTGGTGGAAAAAGTACTGAAAAATCATACTTAAGTAAAAGTACCATTACTGGTCTAAAAATGTAGTGTAGTGCAAGTAGAGTAAAAGTATCTGTTGTAAATATTACTCAAAGTATGAGTAAAAAGTAGACCTTTCAAAAGTATACAAGAGCAGTCAGTAGTGAGTATTATGCTTTAAAAAGCTGACGCATTTACATATAAATTGTGCATGTGTGTGTGTGTGTGTGTGTATAAACGTAACATTCTGTAGTGCATTTAGTTATTGCCTAGCAGGTACACTACGCTGTAAGACGTTAAAATTAGGTTAGATTTAGAGTGTGATGTCAGGTGACCAAAATTCAATGTCTAGCCAGCATCTAGGACAATGTTATTTTGATGTGCAATAATGACGTCAAATGTCTTTGATATTTGATAAATTTTAGGTTGTGTTGGAAAGTGACCAAAATCCAACTTCGGGCCAACACCTTAAACCAACATCATATTGACGTCAAATAATGACATTTATTCATCAGTTATGGCAACCAAAACCCAACGTCTGATAGACATCATAGTGGTAACATCCACACAACGTCAAGCTGTAACATTATTAGATGTTGACATTTGGTTGGTTTTAGGTTGGATGTTGAACATTGACGTCGGCCTGAAATTCAGTACCCCTTCGGGAGGGGAACTTTTCAATTCAATTCAATTCACCTTTATTTGTATAGCGCTTTTACAATGTGGATTGTGTCAAAGCAGCTTCACATAGAAGGTTATAGTAAATTGAAAATGTCAGTTAAGTTATTAGCTAGTAAATTATTAGCTAGTATATAGCTGAGTTCAGTTCAGTTCAGTGTTGTTTAACATTCACTACTTAGAGTCCAAACACAGAAGAGTAATCCATCGGTGCGCAGCTCTAGCTGCAGTCTAGTCGCCGGAGGTTGGAGAACTCGAGGCTCGTCTGTCCTTGGAGGGTCACAGGAATCCGTCTCTTGCTTGCTACTCCGCCAAGCAGCTGCTCAGGATACAGCGAGGTCCAGGGTTAAGGAGCCTTGGGATCGTCTCGTCGCGGGTCTCGGATCACATCCGTGGCGCTGCATAGTCTCTGGGGGCCTGGGGATGAGTATCCCCAGGTGGAAATAGAGAACAAAGAGAATAATTAGCGTAGCTGCAGTTCATAGTGTATATAAATGAGATGCGTGGAGCACATTCATGCATCATACCGCTAAGTGACGTATTGAGTGTATGCTTTACTAAAGAGATAGGTCTTTAATCTAGTTTTGAACTGTGAGAGTGTGTCTGAGCCTCGGACATTATCAGGAAGGCTATTCCAGAGTTTAGGAGCCATAAATGAGAAGGCTCGACCCCCTTTACTTGACTTTGCTATTCTGGGTACTACTAGAAGCCCTGAGTTTTGAGATCTTAGAGAGCGGGTTGGATTGTAGCGAGACAGAAGGTTGGTTAGATAAACAGGAGCTAGATTATTTAGTGCATTATATGTAAGAAGTAATATTTTGAACTCAATACGAAACTTAACAGGCAGCCAGTGTAACGAGGATAAAATTGGGGTGATATGATCATATTTTCTAGACCTGGTAAGAACTCTGGCGGCTGCATTTTGTACTAGCTGAAGTTTGTTAATAGAGGATGCTGGGCAACCAGCGAGCAGAGCATTACAGTAATCCAGCCTGGAAGTCATAAAAGCATGAACTAGCTTTTCTGCATCTGAGATGGATAGCATACTTCGTAGCTTAGCAATATTTCTCAGATGAAAGAATGCAGTTTTTGTGATATGGGAGATATGGCTTTCAAAAGTTAAATTGCTGTCTAATATGACACCCAGATCTTTAACAGTAGAGCTAATGCTAACTCTGCATCCCTCTAGTTGCAGGTCGAGTTGTGCGATCTGCTGTGTACAGGATTTAGGTCCTATAAGTAATAGTTCAGTTTTGTCTGAGTTTAAGAGAAGGAAGTTGTTGGTCATCCAGTTTTTAACATCTTTAATACACTCAGTTAGTTTTGATAGTTTAGACGTCTCGTCAGGTTTAGTAGAAATATATAATTGAGTATCATCAGCATAACAGTGAAAGCTGATACCGTGTCTTCTAATAATGTCTCCCAGGGGCAGCATGTAAATTGTAAACAACAAAGGGCCTAAAACTGATCCTTGAGGCACCCCATACCTAACTGGCCTGACTTGTGAAGGTTGTCCATTAATATTCACAAACTGGTAGCGATTAGTTAAGTATGACTTGAACCATTGTAAAGCCGTTCCCTGGACACCTGTAGAGACACCTGTGGACAACTTCAATGCTATGTGGAAAAAATTCTACTCAGGGGATTTCGTTCAGAAAACCAATCATCTGAAAGAGTATGTAAACGGGCCAATGAAATGCCAATGAGTTGGCAGCTTCAGCTTGCGCAGCTGATGCTCGTTGCAATCAATTTGGCAATAAAAGCACAGCGATAGCAAAGCTGGGCATCCTTTTTCACTTCGGAGACTTTCTGAGAGAGTAGATGAGGGTTCCTCGAGCTGGTTTCCTGACAACTGAGCGAACGAAAGTGGTCTCCCGGTCCAGAGTGAGTTCAACGCGGCAGCAGATGGTCGAGCTGGGTTTCTCCCTTGCCTGGCGTTCTTTGGTCCGGTCCTCCAGAGCAGTTTGTATTGTTGCAGTCTTCCCTAAAAGAGCAACACGGTTGTGCAGCGCGTCTTTTTCAAGATGTCGCTCCGACCCTGCGTTTCTGGATGCGGTGGTTTCCTGTGTCCGGATGATGGGCACGAGCACTGCGTTTTATGCTTGGGGGTCCAGCATGTGAATGCGGTGCTCGTGGATAGCTCATGTCGTCATTGGGATGGCATGACTGTTGCGCAGTTAAGATTGCAGCTTGCTCTTGCAAAAGGGCAAGCCACCCCAGCTGTCCCCTGCACTGCAGTGGGCACTCGGGCAGGTCTGAGGACTAAAGTGGGGGTAAATCCGTCGCCCTCGGGCCCGCAGACCTCTCACTCCTCCAAGCGCTCCATCCAAGCTTCGAGCGGGGGAAGCGATCCGTCTAAATAGATGGTAGCCCTTTCACTCGATGACACCGGGGACCAGATTTCCACTGCTACATCGGAGGGTGGGCTTTCATTGTTCGACGAGGATCCTAGCCCGCTTCCCCCCTCTGGGGTGGTTAGCGCTGCAATGGATCCCGAAGCGGACATGTTAGCTGTGCTTTCCCGGGCCGCTTCGGCCGTGGGTTTGGAGATAGTTTATCCCCCAACCCCGCGGCCGGACCGACTAGATGGGTGCTACGTGGAGGATAAGAAGGCCAGACCTTCGAAGCCTCCCGTCCCCTTCTTCCCCGGAGGTGCACAGTAGGATCACGCACTCTTGGAGGGCACCTTTCTCTGCCCGTGCTGCGTGCGCCTCCGCCCTCATCACCCTTGACGGCGGAGCTGCCAGGGGGTATGAGGCAATCCCTCAGGTTGAGCATGCCATTGCGGTCAATCTTTGCCCGCGCGGTGCCTCTTCCTGGCGGGGTCGTCCTTGTCTCCCGTTTAAAGCCTGTAGATTATCAGCCTCCCTCGGAGCTAGAGCCTGCAGAGCTGCGGGCCAGGCTGCCTCCGCAGGCGCTGGCTGGGCGACACGAGGGTGGTTCCAACCCAGGCTTCTTACACAAGCTGCGCACCGCAACCGACTATGCTCTTCAGACCACTAAGTCCACTGAGTGTGCGCTGGGAAGGACGATGTCCACACTAGTGGTCCAGAAGTGCCACCTCTGGCTAAACCTGGCAGATATGAAGTCGACAAGGTTCGCTTTTGGTTCGGTTAAACTCCTCCATATCCCAGGCTGGCCTGTTCGGTGACATCATTGGTGAATTCACCCAGGAGTTCAAGGCAGTGAGTGAGCAGTCAGACGCAATGGGCAGAGTCATCTATCGGCGGGATCGTAAGACGTCCGCCCGCCGAGCCATCCACATCTGCTGCTCCTCGCTGAGGAGCGGGCACGTTGAGCACCTCATAAGCAGGCCGCCCCCCCTGCCCAGGGCACTGTCAAGTCCGGTAAATGGACCGCGAAGCGTCCCTGAGACAGGCCATCCGGAGAAGAGGAAAGCTGCTCTTTCCCCGGTGGAGGGCCGGGCTCCAATTCCAACAAAGGCATCTTTAGATGCCACCCAAATTCCAATGAAAGAGCACTTTTCTACTCCTCTGGATGTGACAGCCGGAACTCTGCCAGTCCGGGATGCTATGCCTTCTGGCTCACAGAGTCGGTGCATCTCGCCAGCGGCTCACGAGCGGTGGGAGGATGGTCTCCTTTCTCCCACTCCTCCAGCCCCCCTCCCGGAGAATGGGAGCGAGCTGAGAGTGAATCTCTCGCCTCCAGCTCTTCCGCGGGACCCCATCGCTTCCTGGATCAGCACTCCGCTGCCTGTCTGGTTAGCGCGGGCCAGCCCTTCGTGGTGGCTCATACGCACAATCAGACTCGGCTATGAGTTTCAGTTCGCGAAACGGCCTCCCAAGTTCATGGGTGTGTATTTTACCAGGGTCAGCCCCCTGTCCGTCCCTGTCTTGCCCCTGTCTTGCAAGAGGAGATTGTTGTCCTCCTGGCGAAGGATGCAATAGAGCTGGTCCCTCCAGCCGAGATGGAGAGCGGGTTTTACAACCCGTACTTCATCGTGCTCAAAAAGAGCGGTGGGTCACGGCCAATCCTAGATCTGCGCGTTTTGAACCGCTGTCTTCAGAGACTCTCATTCAAGATGCTCACGCAGAGGCGCATCCTCCGGTGCGTTCGTCCTCAGGATTGGTTTGCAGCAATAGACCTGAAGGATGCGTACTTTCATGTCTCCATTCTTCCACGCCACCGTCAGTTTCTGCGGTTTGCGTTCGAGGGTCGAGCTTGGCAGTACAAGGTCCTCTCCTTCGGGCTCTCCTTGTCTCCGTGGGTCTTCACCAAGCTCGCGGAGGGTGCCCTAGCGCCCCTGCGGCTCGCGGGCATCCTCATACTCAATTATCTCGACGACTGGCTGATTTTAGCTCACTCAAGGGAGCAGTTGATTATGTACCCCTGTACCTTGCACAGGGACAAGGTACTCCGGCACCTCGACCTATTGGGGTTTCAGGTTAACCGAGAAAAGAGCAAACTCACCCCCGTGCAGAGAATCTCTTTTCTTGGGTTCGAGCTGTACTCGGTCACCATGACAGCGCGCCTCTCCGTGGAGTGCGCTCAGCTAATGCTGAACTGTCTGAGAGAGTTCGACAGCAAAATAGTGGTCCCCCTGAAATCTTTTCAGAGGCTCCTGGGGCATATGGCGTCCGCAGCCGCCGTCACGCTGCTTGGATTATTCCATCTGAGACCACTTCAGCACTGGCTTCACGATCAAGTCCCCAGACACGCATGGCACGCGGGCACACACCGCGTGACTGTCACTGCGCTATGTCGCCACGCCCTCAGCCCTTGGAACGACCCCTTGTTTCTACAGGCCGGTGTGCCTCTGGGACAGGCGCCCAGGCATGGTGTTGTCTCAACAGATGCCTCCAGCACGGGCTGGGGGGCTGTGTGTTGCGGGCATGCAGCAGCGGGCCTGTGGGTAGGTATCCAGCTGCATTGGCACATCAATTGCCTAGAGCTGCTGGCAGTGTTTCTCGCTCTCCGCCGTTTTTCTCTGGTGCTGGAGCGACAACACGTGCTGGTCAGGGCGAACAGCACGGCGGTGGTAGCGTATATCAACCGTATGGGCAGTATCCACTCTCGCCGCATGTCTCAGCTCGCCCGCCGTCTACTCCTCTGGGATCATCCGCGGCTGAAATCGCTGCGCTCCATTCACATTCCAGGCGAGCTCAAACGTGCAGCCAATGCACTCTCACGGCAGCCTCTACGTCCAGGAGAATGGAGACTCCACCCCGAGACGGTCCAGCTGATATGGGCAAACTTCAGGGAGGCCCAGAACGATCTGTTTGCTTCCTCCAAGAACGCTCATTGCCAGTTGTTTTTTTCCCTGACCGAGGCTCCCTCGGCCCGGATGCACTGGCCCACAGCTGGCCTCAGGGCATGCGCATGTATGCGTTTCCCCCAGTGAGCGTGCTCGCGCAGTTACTGTGCAAGGTCAGGGAGGGAGAGGAGCAGGTCTTGCTAGTTGCACCTCTCTGGCCCAACCGGACCTGGATATCAGAACTCTCCCTCCTCGCGACGCCTGAAGTGAAGTCTATTCACTGAGTGGTGCGTCTCTCGCAGAGAAGACCCCCGGAATTGCCAATATCAGTGTTGTGCTTTCTTTTCTTCAGGAGAAGCTGGAGAGCAGGGTGTCGCCTTCCACACTGAAGGTTTACGTGGCCGCCATCTCCGCTCACCATGATGCGATAGATGGCGGCACCGTGGGAAGGCATAACCTCATCATCCGGTTCCTCAGAGGTGCTAGGCGATTAAATCCACCCCGCCCCCCTCTCATGCCCTCTTGGGATCTCGCCCTTGTTCTCACGAGTTTGCGCGGAGATCTATTCGAACCACTCAAATCAGTATCTTTGAGATTTCTGTCCCTGAAGACAGCTCTGCTGGTCATGTTGGCATCGATTAAGAGGGTCAGGGACCTGGAGGCAATTTCGGTCAGTGACTCGTTCCTGGAATTCGGACCGGCTAACTCTCTTACGTTGTCCTGAGACCCCGCCCCTGGCTATGTGCCCAAGGTTCCTACCACACCATTTAAGGATCAGATAGTGAGCCTGAAGCGCTGCCCACGGAGGAGGCAGACCCAGCCCTTTATTTGCTGTGTCCAGTTCGCGCTTTGCGAATTTATCCCTTTTCAGGGCTAGTCCTTATGTTTTCTTGCCACCAGTCTCCCCACTCGGGCAGCAGGTGGCCTCCGCAGCGTCCTCCCTATCGGGACTGCACGCTTTCCCAACGTACTGTCGTATCAATTCCTAGAAATTACTAGATGTCTTGCGACTCCCGGAAAATATATCTAAATCCGTAAATCTTCTGTTGAAATGGGATAAGTAAGGGCCAGGGAACACATTGGAAGACCGTGCCTCCGGTGATGCAGGTGCGCTCATGCTCTACTCAGCTTGGCTAACCTCTTATCGGGGGCAAGGTAAGGTCCATTCATTGTGGCGTTTTCCATACATTTCCCCATAGTGGAATTTTTTCACATAGCAATGAAGTTCCCCTCCCGAAGGGGAACGCTCCGGTTACTAAAGTAACCCTCGTTCCCTGAGGGGGGGAACGGAAATGCTATGTTCCGTTGCCACAATGATTGCCCCTTAGCTGCTGGGGCGAAAGTCTCTTCAGCTAAAAAAGGATGCCCAGCTTTGCTATCGCTGTGCTTTTATTGCCAAATTGATTGCAACAAGCATCAGCTGCGCAAGCTGAAGCTGCCAACTCATTGTCATTTCATTGGCCCGTTTACATACTCTTTCAGATGATTGGCTTTCTGAACGAAATCCCCATAGTGGTGTTTTTCCACATAGCATTTCCATTCCCCCCCCCTCGGGGAACGAGGGTTACTTTTGTAACTGGAGCGTTCTGACGTCAGCCCGATTTTCATTTTAGAAAAATTGCAGCGTCCCCATGACGTTAGGCCATGTTCCCCTGCCTGCTGGTTGTTTAAGGCCATTTCGGTCATCATACAGTAAACATCCGTTATCTTCTTATCAGTGACATGCATCTAAACAGTCTCTGGGTCAATGTCTGTAAAGATTGGACATCTTGGACACTTTTATTGCTTCCAGTTTGCTACAATTATAAATCCCCTTGTCTTAAAGTAGTTCATTATGATGCAAATGACCTTTTATGTACAATTTGACTGGACAAGAATAACAGGACTGATTTTTCTAATCTCCATAAACAAGAAAAAATAAAGGAGTGACTGCAGGTTGAAGGAAAGTAGTGAGGTAAAAGTACTGATACTGCACTAAAAATGTACTCAAGGGAAAGTAGAAGTAACTTCTCGTTTGGCTCTCGGCGAAGGCGGTCGCACTTTTTTCCTCTCCCTCCCATATCTCTCCTGGCTGGCTTCTTGTGTCTTGTCTTATTCTATCTCTGAGGCTCTCCTTGCCCTGCTTTCCAAAACAAAAGGAATTATGGATTTGATCAACTGGTCTCTGAACGCAATTGACACCATCTTCTCGACGAGAAGTCTGGGCTCGGGGGAGCCCAATTGTCCTGCGGGGACGTTGTGACTGGATACGTGATGGACGGGTGGGAGAAGTGGCGCTTCGTGTGCCTGGCTGCTCTGTCCCTGGAGGATATTGAAGATATCTACCTATTCGGAACTTTGATAACAGGGTTTCTGCTGATGGGCTTATGCGGGGCCCTGGGGTATCGACGATTGATGAAAGCGGTCAGTGTGATTCAAAACCCCACCAAGCTGGTCGGCTTGATTGAAGTTGTGGTGAGCAGAGCTGTTACAAACCAGACTGTAGTCTTAGACCGCAAATTGGAAAACATCGGGGTGAAACTAGCAGCTCTGAAACAAGAATTAGCCAGACCTGGAGACGAGTGATGGACATTAAATATCGGTGAAATTGGCTGATATTGACCAAAATTTGAAAAGTTTCTTCTCTTTCGGCTTCTCTGTATGTTTCCAGCCAACGGCCTCGGCTGGAGACAAAACAACTGCTCCCTGTCAAGGACACCTGTTGGACTCTACAGGCTTACACACACACACATACACAGCTACAGATAGACTATCACTACCTAGCCCCGCATCCCACGCCTTCGCATGCTTTCACCCACTGGAGTGGGTAGGCTGGTCTGTGTCCAGCGCTTTTTTATAGCTGCAGGACAAGATGGCTGCCGCCCTCATCAGACTATATCCACATCCCCTGTTCCCATCCCGTTGCAATGTTATGTCTATATCTATGTGTTTATGTGCTTGATTGCTGGGGCTTTTTTTCTCCCTGATCTCACAGTGCCCTAATTCAAGGACAATGTGAGAGGGAGTTTTTTTTTCGCCTCTCTCACCAAATGTATCCTATTTTCTCTTTCTAAAACGCCTACCTCTCGTCGACCTGTCTTCCCTTGAAATGTGTGATGTTTGTCTATGGTCGGGGGGGTTCTATTTCACTGCATAAAAGTGTATGTGACGAATAAAGGCTTCATTCAATTCCATTCAATTCAATTCAAGTACACATTTAATAAACTACTGAGTAAATTACAATTCCTGAGAAAAACTACTCAGTTACAGTAATTTGAATATTTGTTATTAGTTACTTTACATCACTGCAGATATATATATATATATATACAGTTCA
>CAIGQQ010032334.1:25930-38341 GCA_903798035.1 Danio albolineatus
CCCATGCCCCCCCCCCCCTGTTTTCCCCCCCCGCACAGACTCCAGCAGTCTACCCTCGCTCCCGCAGGAGCCTCTCTCCTTCTTCTATCCCCTCTCAATATTATATCCAGCAGCCGGATATAGCATTGATCTCTGCGCCTTGGGGGGGTTCTTCAATACGCGGCTGCTGTCCCGAGCAAAAGGCATCTTGGGGGGTTCTCGAGATCTACCTGAGCTCAAACTCCCCTCTCGCCCTGCAAACGGGAGGGAGCCCCGGGCTCGAGGATCTTATGAGCTCAGGGCTCTCTCCCGGGACAGCATGCCAAACTAGCTTTATTACCAATCATCAGCTAAGTGTGAACTCTTGAAGTGAAGTTTAGTTATAAACTAATTTCGAGAGGAGCGCGTGCTTATGATTGACACGGCTGGCCCAGAGTCAAGCTAATGCACAATCCACCAATCAGTCGATTCCCAGCTTAGTATAAATAACCAAAGCTTCCTACCTTAGTCATCTTCGTCTTGAAGAATCCCTCCTTCCACCCCCTCTCCTCCCCTTTTTCCTCTATAGGGCAGCACGGTGGCCCAGTGGCTAGCACTGTCGCCTCACAGCAAGAATGCCTCTGGCGCGGGCCTCTACCCAGCCAGTCGTCATTTCTGTGCGGAGTTCATGTTCTCCACGTGCTTGCGTGGGTTTTCCCCGGGTCCTCCGGTTTCCTCCCACAGTCCAAAAACATGAGACATAAGTGAATTGACTTAAACAGACCAGCACTATACCAAATTCCACCAGCAACATACCCTCATAGCAATTTATAAGCAGCAGGAGGGCGGGGGTTCTCGAGATCTACCTGAGCTCAAACTCCCCTCTCGCCCCGCAAACGGGAGGGAGCCCCGGGCTCGAGGATCTTATGAGCTCAGGGCTCTCTCCCGGGACAGCATGCCAAACTAGCTTTATTACCAATCATCAGCTAAGTGTGAACTCTTGAAAATGTTATAAGATGCTTCCAAACACATACAACTATCCCAAACATTGATCACACTACAGGTTATAACTAGAATATCACTGTACAATGCAATGCTAGAGAAAATAATCCTTCATTAGCTCTGCTCACCTCTTTTCACCAAATTTGAATTGTGCAACACGGAATAACATGGAATAACATGGAATATGTGTCGTGTTTGCCACAATCATGCTGAATTTGCTTTATGTCTATTTTGAATTCGCAATCATGTCTACTTCTTACACGTTCAAATAATTTGACTTGAGGGGAAAATTTGTGTGAGGTAAAAAACATCACTTAAGTACTGTAAAAGTTAAAAGTAAACTAGAGCAAGTGATGGAGTGCTCCGTATTTGATGTAAACCCAGCATAAGACCATTGCAATGATTATCGTCATATTGTATTTGATACAATAAGAAATTGTATCAAACACCATGAAAACATATACCAAACACTGGCCACAAGCCTATAATAATAAATCATTTACCATTTTATTTGATTAACCTACATTTTTTTTCTGTCTCCCATTATCTGTTCACTACAAACAAATACAACATAGGTTCGTTCTGAAAACGTAGCCCTATATACATTTCTGGAGATCGTGAATTATGTAGCTAGAAGTACATATGGCTGCATTTCATTTTTTAAAGGAACGCTGTGGGGTGGTATGACGCTGTTCCTTTACGACTGCCCCTGAATACGAGTGTGTGTATTTTTGAGAACGGAACCTATGTCGCAGGAACCTCGTGACCTTTCAGCCAATCAGATGAGAGCTGTACTCAATATCGCCTACTCTGCGCGCCGTTTGCGCAGTCTGTTCCTCTCCAGCACGGTGAACGGAGAAGTGAAAGAGACGCGCAGGCTTAAACCATTACATTCCCTGACATTCACTGACTAAAAACTTCATTTCCATTATATCTAATGAACGTAAACAGGCTGTTGTTGTTCTTTAGTTGCCCAATATGTCAAATATACCCTATTATTTAGTAATAGATTAATAAGCATTTTAAATGATTCTGATGAATGTTACGGGTTTCATTAGAAATACGGGATGACACATTGAATGGCAGGATACACCTCACGTCTGCACATAGATTCATTGCATACACCTGTGCAGCTCATTATTAGGAGCGAGTGGATAATCAGCATTTTAAAAGGGCGTCTGTGTGAGCATTTGCATGCGACTTCTTGAGTGCAGGTGAAGCCTCCGTGGTCAGACCATTTCACTCATTCCCTTGTTTCTCCATTTGCGCCGTCTGTTCCTCTCCAGCACGGTGAACGGAAAAGTGAAAGAGACGCGCAGGCTTAAAGTGTTACATTCCCTGACTTTAACTGACTAAAAACTTCATTTCCATTAAATCTAATGAGCGTATGTGTACGGTTGGAAGAGGTGTGCCAGAGCGCAGTTCAGTTAGGCTTTGGCATGGTACGTTTGTACTGTGAATGCAAAGTGCGCCTGAGCCCGAAACTTAAGACGTGACTTGACTTTTAAGGGACTGTTTCATATGGATTTATTAACCATACTTATTGTTCAATGAATGTAAACTGTCGTAGATTATTAAAGATTCAAACCCCTCACTGCACGACAGCTGCACCTTTAGCAAACCTCCTGATACCTGCAGCACGAGGACTTTATGATTGTTTATGAGCGTCAAAAGCAGCTGATTTGTTCGGCGAAATATTTGACTGTGTGTCACTGCATCCCAAATGACTAAAACGATATAACTAAAGAAATCTCCACTTTGCTGAGTGAGAGCGCTTTTTAAACTGAACAGCGCATCGATGACGTAAGCGTGCTCAGGCTTGAATGCAATGTGAGTGCGGGCCGTCGGGGGAGACAGGAGGGGGGACAAGCGTGCTTCGGCCCGGTTCAAGGCAACTGTACATAGTGTGAGTACGCCCTACAACGCACTTTCCTGGTCTTGTCCTTCCGTGTTTGATCTCTGCTTTGTTTTATTGTTTATCCCTTTCTGCTACCCGCGTATCTTGCCTGTTATCCGACTACGATTCTGGATTGCCTGTATACATCTGTTTGCTCCTGTCTTGACTGTTGCTTGCCTGACCATTCTCAACAAACCTGCATTTGGATCCTCTCCTCTGTTGTCAGTGTTACATGCGTGTTACACATACAGTATGCACACATTCATCATAATTAAACACATTGATTTAAAGTGCTAAATCCCACACACAGACTTGGACATTTTTATTTGGACCTTTGATGGAAACCTTAACTGCTGTGAGAGTGAAAGTAAGCTTTAAATTTGAAAGAAATGTATATTTTTCTAAAAGTCCACTGGCCTAAAAGTTGCCATAGGTGAAGAAACATCTTGTACATTTCAGAACTAATGAGCGAATGTAGTTCAGACTCCACTGGGATCTTCCTTTCAGCCATAGCTGCTAAACTTTAAGCAAGATTTATCATCAGCTACATATTCATTATAAAGTTTTGTGGAAGCCAAGAATTCAGCATAACATGACTCTGCATTAATGGTATGTCAGGCAATGAATGAAGCCTCAGATAGTGAGCAGTTTCAGCACTGAATCAATTCTCTAGGTGAGAACATTGCCTTTATTCTTTCATAGAGGGGAAAAAAAAACACCTTTTCTCTTTAATATATGTGTGCGCAGGTTTTCTTTCACCAAGGTCATTGTAGGTGTCATTATAAATTGATTAAAAAGCATCTGGGCATGGTTTACAGTGTCTGAATGGATAAACCCAGTCCAGATGCTTTTGACTGAATTCACCCAGACATTCCCCAACGTGGAAGTGTCTTCCAAAAAAGGCCCCTTGCAATGTTCCTCACATTTATGTTTCATTGACCCGAATCAATTGTTATGAATAATGCATGTTAACCTTTTCAGTTGAAAAAACACAAAGGAATCCAAATTAAGCCTAAATTCACCTTTGCATAACACACTTCTATAGACTTAGAGAACTTTACTAAGGCAAACCTTACTTAGTGTAATTCATTTCATACATTGTGCCACATTATGAGGAGAGGCATCAATTAGGTCATGTAAAAAATAATAAACAATCAAACAAACAAACAAACAAATAAATGAATAAATAATTGTGAAATAGTTTAAACTGTATTGCAAAGTGTAATTAATATCATACATGTATATTGCGCCACATTATGAAAACCAATAATTAGTGGTTACCCTGATGAAGGCAGCTCCCTACCGAAACGCGTTGGTGTTTTAAGAATAGCCATGTGAATAAAGGCTTTTTAAACATTTTTTTCCACATTTTTCAAGTGCCTTGGATTGATTTTTATTGCTTCCAATAATTAGATTGTTATAAATAGATAAATAAATAAATAAATAAATAAATAAATAAATAGGTTGATAAATAAATAAAATAGGTTGATTGATAAATGAATAAATAAATAAATAAATAAATAAATAAATAAATAAATAAATAAATGAACAAATAAATAAATTGTGAGATTGTTTAAACTGTATTGCAAAGTGTAATTAATATCATACATGTACATTGTGTCACATTATGAAAACCAATAATTAAATTGTTACAAATAAATAAATAAATAGGTTGATAAATAAATATGTTGATTGATAAATGAATAAACAAATAAACAAACAAACAAACAAACAAACAAACAAATAAATAAATAAATAAATAAATAAATAAACAATTGTGAGATTGTGTAAACTGTATTGCCAAGTGTAATTAATATCATACATATACATTTTGCTACATTATGAAAACCAATAATTAGATCATGTTATAATTAAATAAATAAATGAATGAATGAATGAATGAATGAATGAATGAATGAATGAATAAATAAATACATTTGACATTATGTTTAAACTGTAATGCAAATACTTTTGTTTCCATTGAGGTGGGATATGGTTAAGGCCAGTGGTATGGGTTTAAGTTTAAGTTTAAGAGTGGATTGGTTTAAATTCCATGACAAATTTACATTTTACAGTGTTTATTCTGCTAGTGCAAATTGCTATTCTTTAAGTAAACAAATTGTGCAAGTTAATCTACTAAAAAAAAAAAAATACTATATATATAAAAAATTCTGGCCATTTGCTTCTGCATTCTTGATGATGTCAGTTTGACAGTTTCAGTCACAATATTCTTAACCACAGCCCTCTTATCATTACAATGGAATGATGCACAAAAAGAAAGCCCTGTCCCAAATTCAATATTCTATTTTCTGAAGTACATCAACATACTAAAATAAAAAGTCTTTTTAAGGATATGAACAGGTTTGGTGATACGTGTAAGTTTAAGAGCTATAATTAAAGGTTAAATGTGTATGGTTAGTGGTAAGAGTAGGTATTATGGTTAGGAAATGGTTAAGGACTTGTTCTGTGATATATAGTTTTAAAGACTGCTTTAGGGTAAAATATGTTTAAATTTATAGATAGGTTCAGTGATATTGCTAGGATTAAAGTCCACGTGAACCAGAAGTTTCTGAGACTTTTATTTCAGTATGTTCATGTACTTCCAACTTAAACTGTATATTGAATATCATCATTCCCTCATAACTAACAGTAAGTTTATATTATGGTTTATAATATTGTGGTAAAAGCCATCAAACAGAGGACAGCCATTCCAAACACAGAAGCAAATGGTCAGGCTTTGAACGAACATTACCAAAACTTTTTTTTCCCCAGTGGATTAATTTGCAAAAATTAATTGTTCACCTAAAGATTAACAATGTGAGAAAAATAAACATTGATTTCACAATTAAAACTGAGATACTGATATGGTTTGGTACACGTTCAATGGTACGGGTTGGTTGAGTGTTAAGGGAGAGACATGGTTAAGAATACGGACAGGTTCAATGATATCACTATAGGTGTAAGGACTTGAAGGGATGCAGAGTAGAATGGTTCAGTCAAAATAATAATTTTAAAATAATAATAAAATTAATAATAAAAAAAAATAATTTTTAATTATTTACTCACCCTCTATTATATTTTGTAGAATGTTGGTAACCAAACACTTAATGGTATTTGCCTATTGTCAAATGTTTGTTTGTTTGTTTGTTTATTTATTTATTTATTTATTTATTTATTTATTTATTTATTTATTTATGATTTTATTGTGTCTTTAAATTTCTCAAGCAGATAGGATTAACTGTCCACTGCCAACAGTTTAGCAATATATAAAGTACATACAGTGACAAAAAACACTTCCAAACCAAGCAGTTTTTCCTTGGCCAGTGTGCAAAATTCTCTTGACCATTTTAACATAATCTGTGTCAAGAATATGCATATTCTGCACATTTTTTATGGGAAATATATTTTCAACAAAAATACAACTTATTGTGAGCTCAGCATAATTAATCTATTGATAATAAATCTCTTGGTTGATTGATTGATTGATTGATTGATTGATTGATTGATTAACTCATTTTTCCACATTTCACAATAACAAAAAAAATTGGTTCATGGCTTTAACAACAAATTATGTAGGGAAAAAAGGGCACTACAGGAAGTCACCTCACTTTTACACCTCTACAGTTAATCCACCTTATCATCAGGTTGGTGTGTTTCGCATGGCCAGCCCCAGTCATATTTTACAAGAAAGTGTAAAAATCCAGTTTTATTAATTTATACTAAATCCACCAGCCTCAACTCTTTATGACTTTTTAATAAGGCCTAGTGAGGGATCTTTAAGAACCTTTGACAGGGTTGTCAGAAGATATATGAGTGGAAAAATGTGCTAACGATGACTGCAACGCTGGACTTGAGCTCTTGGCCCGTCTTTAAGTTGGCCAGACGTTTGCTGCACTGGGGGCAAAAGCGTCGTATGACTGTCACGTCCAATATCAACACGCGAACACTGCCCTCGCTCACAGCCAATAAGTCTTACTGCAAAAACCTTACTCAGCTCTGCCCGTGGCCTAGAGAGCATTATAAAACCTGATTTATAACTGAACGAATAAGCCCAGCCAGGTTTCAATTATTCAGTCATGTATCATACAGTAGCCGCCTTTGGTTTTTATATATGTTGGTTAAATAGCGGAGACGAGGTTATTAATTTCTTGGTGAATTGGATTTGTTTTTTCCTTTATATTGCTCCTGAGTGTTTTAATCTCTTAAATTAGGCATCTGCTTGATGGATTTTATATAAATATTTGAGAAACACAAAGAGAGATTTGTAAACTGCAATCAGTCATTAAATGTAAATAAAAATTGTTTGCTTGGCTGTATTTATGCATATTCAGAATAATTCATCATGTGGATGGCTATTTAAGAATGATTCATTAAACTGTAATGTTCTGTTAATGCTTTCGAACTGGCGTTTAGCATTGGTCACACTGCATGTGTTTCATACTGTGCACTAAATACTTGTGAATACTAAATGTGTTTCACATTGCCATGTATTAATGATGATTTACTCTGGCTATTGATCATAACCCCATATTAAAATCAAATCCAGATGGCAGCTTAAAGACGACTCTCATGTGGAGAATGAAGTCACATGCATTGCTTAGGTGCGATATTTTCAGACTTCAACAGAGTGTAAAAATCTTGATGGTTCTAAATTTATTCTATCCAAACTGATCCTTGTTTTGTTTTTTCTTTTGGATTAGGTGTTATGTTAGGTGATTAGCTGGGCCATTCTACAGCTTGATTTTCTTTTTCTGAAAGTGTTTGAGAGTTTCCTTGGCAGTGTTTTGGATCACTGTCTTGCTGATATGTCCACCCTGGTTTCATCTTCATCATCCTGCTTAATGTAGATTTTGGATTGAAGCAGCTAATGATAATTTACAACGAGGAATGGCAGCGGGTTGCTGAATAACTACTGAGAGATTTTAGCTGCTGTCTGGACTTTCACTGCCTTTTGCACCTCCCTTTGTTTCTGTGTCCAGTACTTTCATCCTGTGTCATTTCATTTTATTACACACAACTAGGGCCAGACGGAATCTGCAGACATTTTTTTGCTATTTCTGCGCAGAATTTTTAAAAAATCTGCGGATTTATGCTGAATGATTTTTGGAGTATCGTAACTAAAACCTGAATATATCAAATAAAAAGTAATCCCTTTTTAACTTTTATTTAATTTTACAATGTGAATCCAATTAGATCTACTTTATTTGGTAAACAAAGCAAGCCTCTCAGATAAAGTATTTACTAATAGACAGACAATATTACTTTACAACCTGTATTGTAAATAAATAATTTTTAATATTTTCATATGAGTCAATATTATTTCTGAAATTAGTTTTAAAAACTGAATAAATATACATTTACACACATTTACACAAGTAAATAAACAGAATCATTGATGGGCTAAAAATCGTAAATCTGCGGAATTCTGCGCTCGCAGATTCTGTGTGGCCCTACACATAACTTAATTTGTAAACTAATTGAATTAGTTTTCTTTTCATATATGTTTTTCTTTGGTTGTTATCGACATCTGGTGAAAATTTCAAGTCAACAGCGACTTTAGAAATATGTTTTTTGAAAAAAAAAAATGGTGATGTGTTGAATACTTTTCCCCCCACAGTATATAGGGTAACAACAGCAAAAAACTTGATGTCCAAATAAAATACTGTATTAAATTGAATAAATAAATAAATAAATAAATAAGAGGTGCCACGGTGGCGTAGTGAGTAGCACGTTCACCTCACAGCAAGAAGGTCGCTGGTTCGAGCCTCGGCTGGGTCAGTTGGCATTTCTGTGTGGAGTTTGCATGTTCTCCCCGTGGTTGCGTGGGTTTCCTCCGGGTGCTCCGGTTTCCCCCACAAGTCCAAAGATATGCTGTATAGGTGAATTGGGTAAGCTAAATTGTCCGTAGTGTATGTATTTGTGTATGGATGTTTCCCAGAGATGGGTTGCGGCTGAAAACAAATGCTGGATAAGTTGGTGGTTCATTCCACTCTGTCGACCCCGGAATAATAAAGGGACTAACCTGCAAGAAAATGAATGAATGAATGAATGAATGAATGAATGAATGAATGAATGAATGAATGAATGAATAAATAAATAAATAAATAAATAAATAAATAAACAAAAGAATGAAAGAATGAAAGAACCAATGAAATAACAAATGAATGAACAAATACATAAAATACTTTAAAAAGCATCTGGCTCACTGTAAAAAAATGAGTAATAGGGTCTACTTGAAAAAAGCTTGGTAACGTTTTTCACTCAGAAAAGACTAGTAAATATTCAAAGCTTTGCCAAGTTAAAGATTAACCAAAATTTTTTGTACATTTAATTAGAAATGTTAAGTTAAGTTTACTTGGGGAATTCTAAGTAAATTTTGTTGACTTATTGTTTGTAAAATTTACTTAAGTTGTACATTTAATATATATTACTATTTTGAGATTTATTTGTTTGTCCAATATTCCTTGTTACCTTTTTAGTTATCCTAAGTAAACTTTACTTCAAAATGTTAAATAAAATATGGTTATGCATTGCAACTTAATTAAAACACTGCCAGACATTTCCATTGAGTACTTTAATTTGAATTAAACAAATTTAAAAAGTCCTTTCAGACAGAATGATGGGGTTATCTATTTTAGCATCTTCCTCTTCTGTAGTACTGCAGTACAATGATCTTTGCAACAATTCAGAGTTGCAACAAGCAGGTCTCTTGATATCCTGTCCAATTCACAAACAATTGTAAAGTGCTTAAAATACAGACAGATAGTTGCAATGTTATCAATGTCATCTCTTGCTGTATGATATAATAGACTGTATTGATGTCAAGACCTGTGCTCTTTAAAAGATTAAACGTTTTTAACAATTTTGGGGGATAAAAATACTAATATGTCTTAAACACATAAATAATCTTACATATGCAAAGTAAAATGTAATGTAGACATTCTTAATTTATAGTCTTCAATGAGCTCCTGAGATAATTCCTCTGGGTAGGAAAGCAGGCAGCGGATCACAGCATCTCACTTGTCTTCAACTAGCTGATTTAAACAAAAGTACATTTCTGTGGTCATTAACCAGTAACAGTGTAAATCTCCATCTACATATAACAGCTGGAAATTGAATGTGCAATATATACATTTACCTGGTTGAGTGTAAGTAGTCCAGTTTTTGCAGAAAGGTTGGCTCCAGGGGGGTTGTGGTTATGCTTCTGTTCCCATAATTGATGTAAGATAAATGAAGTAAAATGCAACACATTTACGATTTAGTAAACAAATCAACACTTTTTTTTTGCCAACCACACACACATATATACTGTACATGTTGAATCCATTAGGATATCTATATAAATGTGTTATTCAGCTTACCTTGCATGAGCTTAAATGGTGTGAGCCATTATCTGTTGAATACGTATCTGTCATATCTGTTGAACATTTTAGAAACGTAAACTTCAGAAAATGGAAGGAACATAATGATATTACTGATGTAAAATTTGATCAGTTAATTTATTTTGCACTCTATTCAATTATTAGCAATAAATGTTCACAAGTATAGAGGCTGCCTGAACATATTCTGTAACGTTGCTATATTTCACTATGTTAATGTGGATAGATTAATAAATACGTCTTTCTATGTCATGTTTTGACCACTCAGGACTCAAATGAGTTTTGAGGCTGTCCAATCTAAGAAAACTCGTATTTATAATGCAGACAGCATAGGAGGGTAACTTTAATGTTTGGTTAATTATGTCCTAATTGCAATTTACCGCTATGCTTGGACACTTGTATTCCTAAAAAATCATCTTTAAGTTCACTATAGATTATACTTCTCCATTGATTATATCTAAAATGCAACACAGCTGTTTTAGACACAGATGTTGTTTGCTAATATGCTTATGGTAATCGGATATTTAGCAAACTCAGTCAAATAACACTTCATGCATTCTCTTTAACCACCAACACTGCAGACAGGAGCTCTGTAGCTTTCTGGAAATTAAACCAAATTGATCAATAAACAAATAATGTAACTTACCTCATAAATATTACATCAGTCTGTGTGAGGAAACCTTCGGTTGCTCTCATCTGCTCCACCCGCGCCAAGTTTGAATCTGACAGCATGTGCATAGACTTCCTGACTTTGTGGAGTATTTTTACTCGTGTATGTCTATTTTTTGTATTTCTACGAAACACTAAAAAAATATTGCTTGGGTATATCCATTTGAATTTACAGTTGTATTTTAAGCACAATTAATTATTGAATTAAACATTTTGAAGTAAAAAGTCAAAATATTGTTTATTTGTAAAATTTACTTGTATTATGCTTTCTTTATTTACAAGCCCCAAAATTTTTTTTTACAGTATTATATACCTCAGAAAGATGACCAATCAGCAGATTCCAAAAAGTGCTGAGTTTGTGACATGTGAGAAACTGATGGCTACATGTCGCTTCTGCAGCTGAACATTTTTGACACAGAGGAACAGTCCTCTTATATCAAACAGTGACTCTCAACTTTTACTACTACTACTACTACTACTACTACTAATAATAATAATAATAATAATAATAATAATAATAATAATAATAATAAAACCTTACTATGAATAGTATATCATAGCATACAGAACTGTGCAAATGTCTTAAACCTCCAGTTCTATTTGTAGTTTTAGTGAGGGTATAATGACATTACATATTGCTTCTCGTTCTCTTTATTAAAATGCAACCAGAAAATACAGCTTCTAGTTGGATTTTTTGAGTCTGATTGTTTAAGACATATGGAAGAAAAAAATTAAGAAAGATGGAAGAATTAATAAAAAAAAAACTGGAGTTTCTGTCTTTGTTTGATCTGCATTTCTGCCAGAGCTATTGTCAAATTTGCCTGAATTGATGGGACTGTGAATGCTGAAAATACAGACAGGTTTTAATTTGTCATGTAATTCCAACTAAAAATTATCTAATTTGTAATAATTTTATTTTTCAATCTCAAACACACTGCTAATGTAATGAAATCATATCTGGAAAAGAAAGGAAAAAAGAAAAAAGACCTCCAGACCTGAATATTATATACAGTACAGGCAAAACTATTGGCGATACTATTGTATAAGGTTCAACTGGAGAGAAAAAAAAAAAGATTGAACATGCTAAATCTGAGGAAAAACTCTTAGAAAAGCTGAAAGTGGAAGAATCACAGATTCAATATAGCAGGTGAAACTTTAGAATTTATTATATCTTCAGTGGAACCAAAAAACACCTCAA
Organism: Danio albolineatus; assembly: GCA_903798035.1. Taxonomy (NCBI): domain Eukaryota; kingdom Metazoa; phylum Chordata; class Actinopteri; order Cypriniformes; family Danionidae; genus Danio; species Danio albolineatus. The sequence goes on from CAIGQQ010032334.1 coordinate 38,034, forward strand.
TCTGAGGAAAAAAGAAATAAAAAAAGTTCAACATCCAATGTTCATAAAGACATGGTGGCAGGCTTGCGGCGTGACAAATGCCCGTGCTTAGTTGGCAGAGCGGCGTGACTAGAATCTACGTTCAGCGGACGATGCAGTGGTAGATGCTGGTAGGCGGAGGATTGTTGGTGGAATGAGAGTACCACAAGAGATCTGTGGCATGTTCTGACACCAAACAGCGGGCTTGACAGGGAAAATAAGAGGTAAACAGAGAAAGAGAGAAAGAGAGAGAGAGAGAGAGAGAGAGAGAGAGAGAGAGAGAGAGAGAG
>CAIGQQ010032335.1:0-28073 GCA_903798035.1 Danio albolineatus
AGAGCACTATCTACTGTTAAATACTAGCATAGAGCACTGTCTGCTCTTAAACACTAGTACAGAGCACCATCTGCTGTTAAACACTAGCATTTAGCACCATCTGCTGTTAAAAGCTGACATAGAGCACCATCTGCTGTTAAAAACTGACATAGAGCACTATTTGCTGTTGAAAACTGGCATAGAGCACCGTCTGCTGTTAAACACTAGCATAGAGCACCATTTGTTGTTAAAAAAACTATCATAGAGCACCATTTGCTGCTAAACACTAGCATAGAGCACCATTTGTTGTTAAAAACTAAGCTCAGAATTGTTTTAATGGAGAATAACGATTCTTCTAGAAAATCTCAAAATCAATGCAGGATCGATTTTTCGAATGAGTTATTTGGCACAGCTGTACAGTATTTAACATTTTCAGTCAATAATCCAAAAGTGTGTTTCCACTAGTTTCAGACACAGAGTTCAGATAAGGGTGTGTGTGAGAGAGAGGCTTCTCTTTATCCAAAAATGTCAATATCATCATATATATTTTTAATAGCTGTAAAGAACATAAAGGACACATGCAGGAGTCAGATATATATTACTCGTAGATTTTACGTTCTGTGTTTTTTTTTTTTTTTCCAAAAATTAAGTTCAGCCAAGGCTGTTGGGCATGTTACTGTATATATTTCATAGTTTTATATGAATCATGCATACATACTATAATATTACAAATATATGCATCCATAATTCAAATAAAATGCAACCTATAATACAGAGAAGATTAACAAATTCTAAATTACTCAGACCACCTTTGTTTTTGTTAGAGAAATATACATATATTAGTTTGCCCACTAACAAAAAAATGATCAGTCTATAATTTCAATGGTAGGTTTATTTGAACAGTGAGAGACACAACAATAACAAAATAATTTAAAAAAATGTGTTACAAGAAAGGTTAGAAATTAATTAGCATTTCTGTCAGCAAGATCTCTGGCTCCCAGCTGGATCTTATACAGGTAACGAGCTGACATTGGCAGCCCTCTCAGCTCGTTACCTGTATAAAAGAGACCTGTCCACAGAAGCACTCAATCAATCCAGATTTTAAATGCTTCACCATGGCCAAGACCAAAGAGCTTTCCAAGGATCTCAGGGACAAGATTGTGGACCTACACAAGGCTAAAATGGGCTACAAAACCATCGCCAAGCAGCTGGGTAAGAAGGTGACAACAGCTGGTGCAATTATTTACAAATGGAAGAAACATAAATTAACTGCCAATGTCCCTCGGTCTGGAGCTCCATGCAAGATCTCACCTCGTGGAGTCTCAATGATAATGAGAACGGTGAGGAGAACAGCCCAGAACTACTTGGGAGGAACTTGTGAATGATCTCAAGGCAGCTGGGACCATAGTCATCAAAAAAAAACTTTTGGTAACACGCTACGCCGTGAAGGACTAAAATCCTGAGAGGGGTCTAGATGCAGACCTGGTGCAGTGCAATCTGAGCTGCATCCAATGCTTTTTAATGTGCTCACCTAACCCCACCCCTAACCCTACCCGTCACAGTGACGTCACTCACTCCATTGAGTGTATTGTGTCTGACATTGCATCGCTGGGTGATGCAATCTCAGCTTGCATCATAAAGGCTGCATCCAGATACTATTGGAAATCCTGCTCTGCCCGCAAGGTCCCCCTGCTCAAGAAAGCCCATCTAAAAGCCCATTTGAAGTTTGCCACTGAACATCTGACTGATTCAGAGGAAGACTGGGTAAAAGTGTTGTGGTCAGATGAGACCAAAATCGAGACGCTACGCGACGCTAAATACCTTTTTGCTTTCAGAGCCTTGTGGTACTGAGAGAGTCTTTGGTTCCTCCTACTTCCTCTGAGAGAGAGAGAGAGTATGAATGAGAAAAGCTGCTGGCAATCGACAGGCTGGGTCCATTCTACCGTCCCTGGGTGTTCTCTGGTTCGTTTTTTTTTAGAGCGATTTGTATAAGAGCAAGTTTCCTAAAAGAGCAACAGATGTCGTTCTGACAATGCGTTTCTGGATACGGTGGTTCCCTGTCCCCAGATGATGGGCACGAGCACTGTGTTGCATGTCAGGGGGTCCAGGTTAATGCAGTGCTTGCGGGCAGTGCATGCCGTCACCACGATGGCATGTCTGTTGCGCAGCTAGGATCGCGGCTTGCTCTTGTAAAAGGGTGAACCACGCCTGCTGTTCCCCGCAAATCACACAGATACTGTGCAAAGTTAGGGAGGACAAGAAGCAGGTCTTGCTTGTTGCAGCCCTCTGTCCCAACCAGACCTGGATATCAGAGCTCTCTCTCCTCGTGACGGCCCCTCCCTGGCAGATCCCTTTGAAAAAAATTAAAATAAATATAAAGCCTTTAAGTGCTAAACAGGCAAGTAAGGTAAGTTAGGGCCAGGGGACTTGTTGGAGGGCTGCGTCAGTGTGATGATGGTGTGCTCACACTGGAGCCTGGCAAACCTTTCACCAGGGAAGTGGTAAGGTTCAACCACTGTGGCGTTTTCTGTACATCTTCCCATAGTGGAAGTTTTCGACATAGAATTGGAGTTCCGCTCCTGCTGGGGAATGAAACAGTTACTATGTAACCCTTGGGCAGTAGAAATGCTGTGTTCCTTCTCCACAGAGGTTGCAACTTAGCTGACAGCTGTAGTTCGGCTCTTCAGCTGACGCCAGTAATTAATTGGGATTTCATTTGCCCATTTTATTAAACTTTCAGATGATCGGCTTACTGGCAAAATCCCCATAGCGGAAGTTTTTAACATAACATTCCGCCCCTCGGGGAACCATGGGTTACGTGGTAACCATTTTGTTACTCTTAGTTAGTGTGTGATCATCTGCTTCTTATGAAAATGAAAATTGAAAGTTTTTTTTTTCATGGTTAAACCATGTTAATAATAATAACAACAACAACAACAACAATTACAATAATAATAATAATTCCTTACATTTATATAGCGCTTTTCTAGACACTCAAAGTGCTTTACACAATGGGGGAATATCCTCATCCACCACCATTGTGCAGCATCCACCTGGATGACGCGACGACAGCCATATTCTGGATAATTCTGGCCATGACGCCGGGGTTAAACCCCTACTGTTTTTTCGAAGGACACCCTGGGATTTTTGATGACCACAGCAAGTCAGAGCCTCGGTTTAACGTCTTATCTATAAGATAAGCCTTCATTTTACTGGGGCGTTAGGACCCATACAGGCTGCAGGTTGAGCGCCCCCTGTTGACCTCACTAACACCACTTCCGACAGCAACCTAGCTTTCCCATGTGGTCTCCCATTCAGGTACTGACCGGGCCTAGCCCTGCTTACTTCAGTGGGCAGCCAAGTGAGAGTTGCCGAGAGCTGGCTGTTAAAGTCTTGCTACACTAACCATAGTTGATCCATATGATTTGTTGTTATAAAAAAACAGCAGCAGCAACAACAACAAGACCAAACTTTTAATAACCATTACTAATCCTTTACCGTAATATCACAGTTGATTTCCATAAAGGCATATTTGGGCAAATTAAATTATTAATCCAGCATATCTAAATACTAGGGCTGCATGATATTGGAAAATTCTGTTATTGTGATATTTAGTTTTGCTGCATTATAGATATACATTAGAAATATAAATATAAATCCGCCAGATGATTTAAATAGCTCTATTTGGAAGGAGTTTATTTATTTAGGTGCACTGGTGGGATCATTTTCCATACAATTTTTCTTTAATTTTCTATAAAAGTGCACCTGCATAAAATATAATAAATTACAAGCATATATAAATATGGCATAGAAAAAAATATGTTAAAAATAAGTTAAATAAACAGTACTATTTTGTTTTCTGAAGAGTCTAATAATATTCAAATACAAAAACTGAGCAATCAAATGTAATCAAACAATCTTTATTTTTTAATATTTAATAAATTATCTAATCCTGTGATGTGATTAATACATACTGCACATATTGCAATATTGACGCTCAAACAATTTATTGTTCAGCCCTACTAAATACACTATTGTTTTAGAGTGCATATAGACTAATTAACATTTTGCAGTAATTATAAATAATTATATAGTTACTTTTGTTTCAACCCAGACATATGAGTCAATCCAGGCAGGCAACATTCTCAATTTTATTACAAATGATGACATCACTATAATTGTTAAATAAACATGGAATGTCTTATTAAGCTCAGATCACCGAACTTGATATTCCTGGCCACAGCGCCAAGACTTTTTACACGTTCAGACTGTTTACAATAAGTACAGTACTGGAGAATCTGAGCCTCACAATATTTTCACTGGCACAGATGAAAATGGCCACTAGCCAGCGATCTCCGCATACCTTCCCTTTCCATTGATGAAACCCTGAGAGCCGAATGTAAACCAGGCAAGTCAACAAAATGGTGAAGAAACTCGAGACAGGCTGAAAAAGAGATGTGTGTGCCTGTGAAAGACCTCGATCCAAACCCAACAACATCCAGCAAGCATGAAAAATGTCCGCAAAGGAAATGAACAGCCGTTGCGCTGGAGCAGTCAGGATGAATCTGATTTAACTTGCATGATACGCTTTTCATTCATTACATGGGGATAAGAGAAGGGGATCTGGGATCGGGCAGACGGCCAAACCGCTGGTTCTCACAGCCATTTTATAACTTAATATGCACCGTGAAACCTGTCTCGCATGCCACTGGCTTCCAAGCGTTTGCAGGCCGTGTTACTGTATGCTGGCTGGGTTTTTAATTAAGGCTTTATTTGCTGTGGTTTGCTCTGTTCGGCATATTCATCTTTGGTTTAGCCGCAGACACTATTGTAATACATATGGAGGCCAAGTCAATTTGATTGGGTCGAGACAGTCGTTTTTTGACTTTGAATGTCAGTCAGTATGTTTATGTGGACACCAATGCTCCAATTTTAATACGATTAAGATAATACTCGGATTAAGAGTCTACCATGTAAACAGTAATATTTGATTACTTTATCAAATATCCGACAAAAATCATAATCGAACTAAACCGAAATTTAAATAAGATGTGGAGTATTCCTATTTTAGTTGTATTATTGAAGTGCAGTACACCCAAGTAGACACCACAATCAAACTCAGGGCGAACACATGGCAGTTGACAATAAACAAATCAGTATGGCTTTAAACAAGAGAACATTTTTGGTGCAAGCAGGAAAATGATGACTAGTCGCAAGAGCGTCAAAAGTTATTTAAAAAGTTATTGAATATAAAGTTAAATGAAAAGTAAATGAATGAAACCCAGTAGTATCTAATTGCAGAGGTGGCTTGTTGCTTGAGAATTTGTATCCGCCGTCATCCGTTTGCATGCATAGTGTGAGAAATTAACTGCAGTTGAGTTTGTCGTAAAATTAAAAATGAAATGCCCAAAATCACATATAGTTCCATGATGAGCACAAACTGTTGTTATCGTAAAATGCCAGAGGAAACTAGCATTGACATAGTAAAGTTTATTTATTAACTAATTTCAAGAGGATCACATGCTTATGATTGACCCCCTTTTTCCTAGCATGATTCAGGGTAGGGTGGCAGAGCGGCTCAGTGGTTAGAACTGTTGCCTCACAGCAAGAAGGTCACTGGTTCAAATCCCAGCTTGTCCAGTTGGCATTTCTGTGTGGAGTTTACATGTTCTCCCTGTGCTCGCGTGATGCCTCCAGATGCTCTGGTTTCACCCCACAGTCCAAAGACATGCGGTGTAAGTGATTTGAATAAACTAAATTGTCCATAGTATAATAGTGCGAGAGTGTATTGATGTTTCTTAGTATTGGGTTACAGATGGAAGGGCATTTACTATGTAAAATATTTGCTGGAATAGTTGGCGGTTCATTCTGCTGTGGCGACCACTGATAAACAAAGGAATGAGCCAAAAGAAAATGGACGGATGAATGAATTCAGGGAAGCTCTCAAGACCTACCTGAGCTCAGACTCCCCTCTATCCTGATGAAATGGGAAGGAGCCCCAGGCTCGAGGATCTTTTGAGCTCAGGGATCTCTCCCGGTACAGCATGCCAAACACGCTTTATTCATGAATCATCAGCTAAGTGTGAACTCTTGAAATTATGTCCATTTAACTATGTGCTATAATATTTATAATGGGAACATGAAAGGAGCATCCAAAAGCAACTGATGTAAACACCTTAATCATGTTATGCTTAGTTCGAATTAAGGTAAAAAATAACTGATGTTACTCCATGTAAACATTGTCAGTGTGTACTGTATGTCTGGGCCTAAAAGCTTACAAATCTCAAAGCCCACACAAAAGGGATATATTTCATTTTTAAAATATCTCTTTTTAAGAACTACAGCAAAGGACTCGTTTGGTCTAGAAACATTATTTTCTAAAATTAAAGGGTTAGTTTACTTAAAACTGAGAATTCTGTTATTTTTTACTCACCCTCATGGTGTTTTAACCTCCTAGGAATTTTCAGTTTTTCTTCTCTTTCATTGTTATACACTAGCAAAAGGGAATGCCAGTGGAATGACTGATAATTTGTTATGTTCATCGCATGGATGATAATAAATAGACGGTATGAATCTCACTGTCCTTGCCTTGCTTTGCCTACACTCTAAAAAAAAAAGGTTCTTCACTGGTTCTTCAGAAGTTCTTTGCGATATTTGAGGTGCTATTTAGCACTTTTACTGTGTAAAGAACCTTTAAAGCACCATAAAGGTTCTTCAGTGGTTCTTCAGTGGTTCTTTAAGGTGGTCAGGGTGCTATATAGCACTTTTACTATGTAAAGAACATTTAAAGCACCATAAAGGTTTTTCAGTGGTTCTTTGGGGTGTTTAAAGTGCTATATAGCACCAATACTACTGGTAAGCACTTGTTCTTATAGCTAATTCTCATAACTCTTATGCCAGTTTTATTTGCGGAAAGGGTTAAGTAACATTATGAGCACCTTAAAATATAGGTGCTATATAGCACCATTTGACAAAAGAACTATATAGCACCTATTTTTTTAAGGTGCTGTATAGCACCAAAAAAGGTTCCCCCCTCGTTACGACCAAAGAACCAGTTTTGGTGCTATTTAGCACCTTTTTTTTTTAGAGTGTAGTGTCTAACCTTTGTACAAATAAATGGATAGTTCATGCAAAAATGTTTTATTTTAGAAGAAATCTGAGAGCTCCCTCATCCTCCATAGACAGCACATGGTTCCAGATTCGTTTGTCTTAAAAATACCAAAAACCATTCTTAAAACAGTGGTACAATCAGAATATTATCAAACAAACATAACTACTTAGTTCAAAGGTTTCTTGTCTTCAGTGTCAGTATAGGGTGCATGCTCACGATAGCGCCTATCTATTTCTATCTCTCTAACTTAATTTGCTGTCACAAAGGCAAACATGACACAAATAACATGCCTTGAATACTGAAACATTGTCTAAGTTGTTTCTAATCACACTGGGACAACTTACCAGACTTACTTAGTTTTAGTTACTTAGTTTTTTGGAAAACAGGCCTTCATTAACCCCTAACTAAATGAGCCATTTGGGTTATTCTGGGGAGAAAGTTATTTTAATAATCCAAATTATGTGAAAAATACTACACAAGAGCATGTTCTAGTATACCAAATATGTAATCTCAAAACTTTCTAAATAAGCATAATATGACCCATTTGGATGGCTATTGGATTCCAGCGTTCTTTAATTAATTCATTTTGTGTGTGTGTGTGTGTGTGTGTTCATCAGACGAAAGAAATATTGAACAAATATTTGGAACAGTATGACAATATTTTAAATTTGATAGAACTATCCATTTTAATGTTTAGTATATAAGACATAAAATAAATCAATCTGCTTCCAGTACACTACCTGACAAAAGTCTTGTCGCCTATCCAAGTTTTAGGAACAACTAATAATAACTTGCCTTCTAGTTGATATTTTCAGTGTGGCTTATATGAAAGGCAAAGGTCTTATGATCAAAAGTGGCTTATATGAAAGGCAAACGTCTCTAGATTATGCTTATTTTACAAAATAAAATATGATTATGCTTTACTTTTTAATCATTTAATTAGAAAAGTAAGGTCTGACTTTCCTTAGACAAAAGTCTTACAATGCATAGTATAGAATATAAAGTCATGGTGCACTGAAAAAAAGATCTGCAGAATGTATGACTATTGTGTATGACTCCCATGAGCTTAGAGGACTGCATCCATACATCTCTACAATGACTCAAATAACTTATTTATAAAGTCATCTGCAATGGCAAAAAAAGCTGTCTTGCAGGACTGCCTGAGTTCATCAAGATTCTTTGGATTCATATTTAATGCCTCCTCCTTCATCTTACCTTAGACATGCTCAATAATTTTCATCTCCGGTGATTGGGCTGGCCAGTCCTGTTACCATCCATTCTGCAGATCTGTTGTATGCCCCCATGCTGAATGTAATCCCAAACCAAGATTTTTCCTTCACCAAACTTGACTGATTTCTTTGAGAATCTTGGGTCCATGTGGGTTCCAATAGGTCTTCTAGAGTATTTGTGATGATTAGGATGCAGTTCAACAGATGATTAATTGGAAAAAGTCTACCTTTTGCCACTTGTCCAAATAATCAACTAGAAGTCGAGTTATTATCTGTTGCTCTTACAACCAGGATCGATGGAAAGACTTTTGTCAGGTAGTGTATAATCACACCATTAAAAACTTAAAAGAGAAGTGTATCTAAATCAGACAAAAATACAACTGAACAATTTTCAATTAGAGGAAGAACTAAAATCTCATGCAGCATCACGAATGGCACTACCATATCACTAATAGTATGAATTTGCATTGTTGGTTGCTTCTATTGAAACAATATATTTCAAGTTTATTGCAAAACATGAATGGATCTAATCAATATCATTTAAACGTTCACAGGCCAGTGTTTCTGTTTGTTGACTGGGTGTTTCATTCAGGATTTATTTACTCTGGTTTGTGTTCAGCAGATTCATCTCTTATGTAGCCGCAGACACTAGTAATACATAATGGATGCCAAGCCAATTTGATCGAACCAAGCCAGCTGTTTTTTGACTTTTTGAAGGTTTCTGAATTCGACCACCATCAGGATAGCAGGCATTTTTCAGTGAATAAGATCTGTCGCTTAAAATGAAACACGTAGTAAACTTAATGAACCATAGCTTGCAGCTTCTTAATAGGAAGGACTGAACTTTGGATTCTTTGCGAAGATCACATGTGTTCACTATATAGGGACCTTGACATTCTTCTAGAAGTCAGTTGAGTGCATTAGCGACCTCCCAGTTTTCAGAAGTATATGTACAAGTCATTTTATCCGTTGACATTTAAAAAAAAGTCTTATAGCTCATCCAAAAAATTTTAAAAAATGGTTCTTTTGTTCATTTAATTTCTTCTGATTAAAAATGTTAGATACTGTACATGTTGACTTCCATATTAAGGGAAACAAAATACTATGGAGCAGGTTCAGGGGTTAGTATTGTTAAACATTTGCTGTTTCCCAATTCTCATACTTATACTAAACCCTAAAAGTATGTACTTTATTTATGAAGGAAAAGTATAGACTTTTGATGTGCAACAGAAGATTATTCAAGCTTTGTGACATATACTTCCTCAATAAAAGATTGTTATGTTGCTTAACGTAACATCCGCTGTCAATCATCTTGACACTTCATCCACATTACTCATTCATTCATTCATTTTCTTTTCGGCTTAGTCCCTTTATTAATCTGGGGTCACCACAGCGGAATGATCCGTTAACTTATTCAGCATTTGTTTTACGCAGCAGATGCCCTTTCAGCCACAACCCATCTCTGGGAAACATCCATACATTCTCATACACACTCATACATACAGACAATTTAGCTTACCCAATTCACCTGTACCGCATGTCTTTGGACTTGTGGGGGAAACCGGAGCACCCGGAGGAAACCCACGCAACCACGGGGAGAACATTCAAACTCCACACAGAAATGCCAACTGACCCAGCCGAGGCTCGAACCAGCGACCTTCTTGCTGTGAGGCGAACGTGTTACTCACTACGCCACCGTGGCGCCTTCATCCACATTTCTTTCATTACCTACCTTATTGGAGAAGCAGCAGCAGGATAATCTGTCATTCACAAGTGTTCCATGCAGTGAAATCTCTTCAAGTGTTTGGATAATTATGCATTCAGAAGTTAATGTCCAAGCATATCTTGACATAAGTTCACATCGTTGTTGCAGATGAAATATAACACAGAAAACGCAATTTAAATCATCTAGATATTAATTAATAGTCATTCAAACAACTTTTGTAGTTTTGAGTTTGTAGTTCTAATCAAATTCACATGCAACACACAATGTACTGTGGGCAATATTAGAGGTTAGAGTATGGACGTTCTACATTTTAAATTTTTACTGGAAATAGTAAACCATACGGCTTGGGTCACCAAAGTTGTTCCTGGAGGTGCGGTGTCCTGCAGATTTTAGCTCCAATCCTAATCAAACATACCTGAACAATCTAATCAAGCTCTCACTAGGTATACTTGAAACATCCAGGTAGATGTTTTGAGACAAGTTGGAGCCAAACCCTGCAGGTACACCGGACCTCCAGGACCGAGATTGGTGATTCCTGCCATACGGGAACTCAACATACTGTGGTTTGGGACATACTAATTATATTTTTGAATACTATTTAGAACAGATAGTATACAATTTGGGGCGCAGCAATTGAGTTATTTGAATAGTAATTGTTTGTGCTTCATGTTAGTGGGTGGAGCTAAAAATCTATTGACTTTCTGATTGGTTATTTTCTACAAAGATTTATGGATAATGTGTTTTTTCACATATTTAAGTCTTAAGCAAAATCCTTTTGAAAATACGCCAAGTTAATGCAAACAGGTATGTCAAACAAAAGAAGAATATGCAAACACTTCGCAACCTTGTTTTTAATAGATTAGCAGTTATTGTTAAAACATTCAATCAAGTTTTATTTGTAATATGCTGTTTACAATAATTATCATTCAAAAGTAGCTCTTTTTACAAACATTACATTTAAAAACAATATCATTTCTCTATGGAGATAATTAATGGACTTTTTTTACTTCTGAAACCCCATTGTTGCTCTTTAATTACGTTTGACCATAGTACTTTCTTTATCACTGTCCTTTTGCATTATTATGTTTACTTTAATTTAAAATACTTTAATAACATTTGTGTTTGTGATCTTTAATCACTTTGTCCGACTCTGGAATGGCAGCTATTTATCCATTGTTTTCAGGTTATTACTATTCAGGTAATTCATTATTATTATTTTTTTTAGTTTGCACAGTAATTTAATAGGTTATACAAACAATGTGTCGCTTTTGTTCATACAGAGTGCTCCACTGTGCTATTGGCTTTCATTGTATGGAATTAATAATAATAATAAAATGTTCAGCACAATGAAAGATTGCCATACTAGTTTGGAAAGTTTTCATTTTTAAGTGATAGTTCATCCAAAACTTTATATTCAGTCATCATTTCATCCCCCTGGTATTATCTAATGCTTTATGCCTTTCTATATTTTTAATACCACAAAGAGAAAAACCCTGGCCTTGTCCGTTGGTCTGTAAACTCTAGCATTAAACTTTGACTGTTTTTTTTTCTTTTTTGTTTTTTTTTCCTGTGGTAATCTGTGTTTATTTATGTGGAGGGCTCCAAAGTACAGTATGCTCTTTAAAATGTAAATCACTACACACAATCCAACATGTTTATTAGTTTATTATTTGTTATATACGTGTGGTAAAAGGTAGTCTACAGAGATAATTAATGTTTTTTTATTTTATTTATTTTTTTTTTTTAACTTCTGAAACCCAATTGTTGTGCTTTAATTACATTTGACCATGGTACTTTCTTTATCACTGTCCTTTTGCAATATTATGTGTACTTTAATTTAAAATACTTTAATAACAATTGTCTTTGTGTTCTTTAATTACTTTGTCTAACTGGAATGGCAGCTATTTAGCCATTGTTTCAGGTTATTATTATTGGTAATCTTTATTTTTATTTATTTATTTATTTAGTTTTCACAGTAATTTAATAGGTTATACAAACAATGTGTTGCTTTTGTTTATACAATAAGTTCCACTGTGGTTTTGAACCTATTGACATTCATTGTATGGATTTAAAAACAATAATAAAATGTTCCATGCAAGAAAGATTGCAGTACTGTTTTGGAAAGTTTATATTTTTTTAAGGGATATTTTATCCAAAACTTTATATTCAGTCATAATTTCATCACCCTGGTATTATCTAATGCTTTATGCCTTTCTTTATTTTTAATACCACAAAGAGAAAAATCCTGGCCTTGTTTGTTGGTCTGTAAACTCTATTACATTACACTTTGACTGTTTATTTACACTGTGTTTATTTACATGGAGCGCTCCAAAGTATGTCCTTTAAAATGTATAAATCACTATACACAATTCAACATTGTTTAATGTCTTGACAAAGATTTAAGTTCTCTATTTATCTTGATGTCTCATAGCTTTTTTGTGTGTGTGTGCTTTATTTAGCGTATGAAATGGAATGCAGTGCTTGAAACAATGTTGTGTTTATTAGTGTACCATTATGTGTGGTGAAAGTTGTGGTCTGTCTTTTTAGGAGCCCCAACAGGAAGTCATCTGACTGAAGACATGAGCCACTGGCAGCTTCACGCTCACTATTATCCTCCTCTACTGCGTTCAGCAACTGTCCGCAAGTTTATGGTTGGGTATGAGATGCTGGCTAATGAACAGAGGGATCTTACACCTGAACAGGTAGGTTTTCTATGATTTGTGTGTGTGCGTGTGTGTCTGTGTTTGTTGGGGCGGGGGGCTGGGGTGCAGACAATTAAATGTTCTATCCATTAACCCTTTTCACATATCTGACCCTATTAATTTAATTTGTGAGTATATTAAGTTATAAATATTCACAAGTATTATCAACTTTAAAATATATTATTATTATTATTATTATTATTATTATTATTATTATTATTATTATCGTCATCGTCATCGTCATCGTCATCGCCATCATCATCATCATCATCATCATCATCATTATCATTCATTCATTCATTCATTTTCTTTTCGGCTTAGTCCCTTTATTAATCTGGGGTCGCCACAGCGGTATGAACCGCCAACTTATCCAACATTTGTTTTACGCAGCGGATGCCCTTCTAGCCACAACCCATCCCTGGGAAACACATCCATACATTCTCATTCACACACATACACTACGGACAATTTAGCTTACTCAATTCACCTGTACCGCATGTCTTTGGACTGTGGGGGAAACCGGAGCAATCGGAGGAAACCCACGCAACCACGGGGAGAACATGCAAACTCCACACAGAAATGCCAACTGACCCAGCCGGGGATCGAACCAGCGACCTTCTTGCTGTGAGGTGAACGTGCTACCCACTAGGCCACCGTGGCACCCATCATCATTATTATTATTATTAATATTATTGTTTAGAATAGTACTTTTAAATTATAGTAACAAACTCATGACAAAACATAATATTTTAACCAATAAAAAGTAAATAAATAACAAATATTATCATGATTATAATGGTGATTATTAATATTATTATGATGGTTATTGTTATAATTAATAATAGCATTTTATCTCTTTCTTTCTTGTGCAACTTAATATAATAATAATAATAATCATCATCATCATAATCATAATCATAAAATACTACTACTACTACTACTACTACTACTAATAATAATAATCATAATCATAATCATAATCATAATAATAGGGGGCCATGGTGGTGCAGTAGGTAGCACAATTGCCTCACAGCAAGAAGATCGCTGGTTCGAGCTTCGGCTGTGTCATTTGGCATTTCTGTGATTTATGATAATAAATATACATTTATAAAATGTATAAATTCCTATTTACAATAATATTCATTTAATTTTTTTTTTTAATTTCTCTAAATGTGACCTGAATTGAATACTAGCCCACTCTTCTCTCTCTTTAAGCATGCACTTGGCTCTACTCAAATAACAGGAAAAGAGTGAGCAATGTCCAGTCTGCTCATAAAATCTTAAAACCATTCGGGTCAGGTCACAAGTTCTCGTTTACAGGCAGGATTTGGCCTTCAATTTAACGCACAGACAGACCTCCTGATAACATTCTTCCTCAGACGCAGGGCCATTTTATCTCTCTTTCCACTATATTTAGAGTTTCCACTAAGCTCTAGCTCTCCAATTATACCCAGTTCAACACCCAAGCTGTTGATAACCTCATACTTCATGCCAGGTTTTCATGACCCGCCACATTTAAAAAACACAGGTTATAAATGGCTTTTGAAGTCTTTTCCTGTCAGACTTTTTAATAATTGCCTACTGAGGTGACTTCTCTTGTTTACCTCCAGATTTCAACAAAGGAATCTTAAAACGCTCTTATAATGTCACGCTTAACAGTTTGTGACTTCTTCCTGGAGTTTGGCGCTTCGGTGTTATTAGCATCAGCGACGTTCGTTTAATCCACAATGACTCGAATTTCCAGCACTTCCGCACTGACTTCACCTGCTCCATTAATGTGTCCAGTCATGTGGGACTTCTAAGTGTTTCTGTCAGGCTTATCCAGGCCAGGGTGACCCTTCTGTCAAGAGAAGGAACAGAAATTGAGTCCCCCATTTCCCCGTCTCCTTTTTTTCATCGAGGCCACTGAAGGAAGCAGGATTAGCGCGTTACACTCTTGATTGATGCCCTTCTGGATGTATTGATTGATAGCTTGATCAAATTACAGCCTTCCAACCGGAGGTTGTCAGGACACTGACCGTCAGCGCCGATCCGTCATGCTGGGTCTCTGTCCGATTCAGGTCCAATCACCAGGCCTCCTCCCGACAGCAATCTGAGCCCTTTTCACACTCCTCGCCAAGCCATTTCCCCCCGAGCTTGTCCACCTGAATGCGAAATTTATCAGCAGGCGTTGAGTGTTATCAGTGCTAAACCAGGACATCAGTTTTTCTCCGAGCTAAACGAGTGAGAATGGTTTGGGTTGTGATAAATTGGACTTGGTTTATCTGTTGACCTGACCTCTGTGTGCCAAGCCCGGGTTGCCCTCGGTGGGGAATTCAAAGCCAAGTTAGCATGTGAGCAACTAAAGTGAGCCATTCTGATTTACAAGCTCCCAGTAGTGTTAGGTATAGCCTTTCTGTTATCTTTGACATTTGTGCATAACTGTCAACCCTCATGTTTTTATTTTTCCTGGGATTCTCCGCCATTTTACTACTATATTCCACTATAGATTTACATTATAACCATGTGTCCTAACAGCACACTACATGATATGATTTGCAGTAGTAAGCAATTTGGTTGTTTGCACCGCAGGAAACATGACAGAAATTTAAATACAGCCATTCAGAAGCATAGATTAGTGCACTCACTGCACTCCAAAGAAATGGTAAGAATTATAATGTAATTATTACATAGTAAACGTCTTTAACATTATTAAATTTACATGATGAATCACATATCAGTGAATCACAGTTCTAAAGTTTTTTCTTTTTCTATTTTTTTTTAAGTTTATTTGATCTGTTTCAGTAGTATGGCAATAAATGTAATGTAAAATGACATTCAAACTCACATTATTAGCATTTACCACTGAATTAAGCACATGAGGTGTACCTTAGGTGTGTCACGAGTGAGCTGACAGAGGCAACGGAGGCGAGGATCCAAGTGCAGTATTTTAATAATAAGGAAACAGTATGACAAAAAGGGGCAATTCCAAAAATCAAAGTCAAAAGCAGGCGAGATCACTAGACAGACACGGAAAATCTAAATACAAAGCAGAGGTCAAAAACACGAATAAACAGGAACAAAGAAAACCGTTGCTACTCACAGAAAACAGATAACAGAAAACTAGAGGTAACATGGTAATGTCGCAGTGGGGAATGAGCGTGTGTGTGCTGCTTATGAAGTGTAAGTAATCAGTCGTGATAGTCCTCCGGTGGTGCGTGCGCAATCAGGAACAGGAATGTGTGTGTGTTGCATGGCTGGAATTGTAGTCCTAGAACATGGCTGATTGTACTTCCCAGAAGTGTGTGTGTGAACCAGCGATCTCTGACAGCGGAGAGAGCAAGAGCGAGAGAGAGAGAGAGAGAGAGAGAGAGAGAGAGATCGCTGGCGATCGTGACAAGGTGATCATTGTCAGTTTGTTTTGTTGTTCAGCTGCAAGAAATATAAGCCATTTCTAAAATATAAATTTCAGGTGTTGGTTATTACAAAAACTCATTTTAATATGAAAAATGTTCCTTCTATCACATGCCAATGCTTCTGTTTAGAACATGACTTAAATCAGCCTTGAATCAGCCTTTAGATTCAATAGTCAGGCTCGCTCGTGTTGGTGTCATCAATCTGGCAACCTGTGCTTGTGTGTGTTTTGAACCAGAAGTGCAGTATCTAGTTCAACCACTGGGTGACTTACATACAACACATTTAAGTAATAAAATACTCTGTTTTTTGATTGTATTCATATGACAAAAACAGATTTGAAAACTGTAAAAGGTCTTTTTTTTGTTTGTATATATTCATAATTACAAAAAACAAATGTTTTTGTAAAATTAGTAAAACATTTAGAATGATAGCTTTGACCAAGGAATGCTTTGTCTTTCTGATTCTTCTGTCAACTTGACTGGCAAATGTGTCAGAAAAAAGAGCTGAATATCCATGAATATTTGCCTCACATACATGAGAGAAGAATTATTTAAAAGGTCCCTTGAACTTTAAATTGTGTATTTTTGTTCTACGCTTATGTAATCTCAGCTGAAAGGAAGAAAGTAACTCCTCCCCTTTAAAAAACAACAACAAAAAACAGCCAATAGAGTTTTGTTTTTATCACTGCTCTGTCAGTGAGAGTGGCTGAGCTCAAACCCATCAAATAGTGTCTTGAAGGGGGTGGGGGATATCAGATACTAGGGAGCATTTGCTTGGTCAAAATTGTTTGAGAAACTGAAGTATGAGATGAAATGGAAAAATCTTGTTTATCCATTCAGGCAGAAATGACAAACTGCAAGCTTTACATGTTTATATCAGGTTTACATTTGTCTTAGTACACATAGAAAAAAAAAAGACATGTAACATTTACCAACTTTAAAAGACCATTAAAAATGCTAATAGACACTGGTATAAATTACTTTTTGTAACGATACTTTTACACAAAGGAACTCTGTATCGCTTTCCCGATGGCAGTACTTCATACATTGAAAACAAAACATGATTAGGATCATTTGCCATTACTTGTGTAATTTTAAAAATTTACAGCTAAAGGATTGACGGAAGCGATGTATACTCTCTTACACCAATGACTTTCATTGCAGTTTATCAAATTTATATTCTAAATATAAATTTTATTGTTTTAAACACAAACTAGCTTATAGATATCCTTAAAACTACTGTATACTGATACTAACATTTAAAAAAAGTCATTTTAATTTCACGCGACCTTTAAAGTCTATGTCAACTAGAAGTTGCTGAGACATATTAATGTACCTCCAACATAAACAAAATATTGAGAAGAGGAATTTCTTTTGATGCATCATTCTCTTGTGGCAAACTAATGGTAAAAGGGGTGTGGTTAATTATGTTGTGTCTGAAGCCATCAAACTGATATCATCAGAGAAGGAAGGCCTCTCCAAAGGTGGAGGCAAATGGGCAGATTTTGATTGAAGATTACAAAAGCGTTTTTTTTTTTTCAGTGGATTGGCTTGTTAGTGGATTTCATGTTAAATATGTTATTTATTTTTCACCTTTCTGCAAACAGTCACTGGGTGTAAACAATATGTTTACTACATTTGCCTCTGGTAAATCACAATATGGTACGTTATGTCAAACCATTGCCATAATGTCGTTCTGACATACATAACTGTCGTTTTCAATCTGAAGGGGAACCAGGGTTGACCACAATCATGGCTTACAGTTGAAGTTAGAATTATTAGCCCTCCTGAATTATTAGCCCCGCTGTTATAATGAGGGGTGGATAAACAGAGGTAAAAGTTCCAAGCGCAGCTTTATTTAAAGGATGGTCAAACAGGCAAGGTCAACATCAGGAGCAAAACAGTATCAAAAAGGTGTAATCCAAAGAACAGGCAAATGTCAGGCCAGCAGCAAATACTCACAAAAACCAAAAAAACACAGACCAGGAATCAAAAAAACACAAAAAAGCAAGAACAGGAACAAGGAAATGCCACAAATCGTACACTACAAGACTCAGCCCAGATTGTGTGTAAGTGAGATGTCTTTATAGTCCTAGTAATCAGTGCATAATAAGCTTCCAGGTGTGTATGTGTGTAATCAGGGGGGGATCAGAAACTGGTGTGTTAACAGGGGCAGACTTAACCGATCAGTTAGGTAATCAGCTGCTTAGGGCCCCGACCAATACCAAGCCTGTATTAATCATATAGCTCTTTTATACATTTTCTATTATATGTTGTAAAATCTGTCTATAACTGTTTTTAAAGTTATTACTTCTTTTCAAAACTGGGGGTTCAACGAATAATGGAACGTTACTCCTATTACATGCACGAGGTGTGCTTCAATCTTGCCAACTTAGTGACTTTTCAAACCCCTCTAGCACCAAATTTTCAAAAAAGTGACTAGTGAATATTTTTATGTGTTACTGGAGACTCTTAGAGACTGTCATATGTCTATGCTTTAACCGTCCCTAACGTTACTGTTCGCAATGAGCTGTGGGTGATGCCGTTGATCTCTTCCCTGCCTCAGAACACTCAAAGCACAGTGCCACACAACCATCTCTCACACAAGCAGCACTGAGAGCAGATCATTCCTCTGCATACCGATGGCAAATGTTTTAGCACCACTAAAGTATTTTGAGGCATTTCCCTGGTACAGTCAAACCGTTCTGCTTCTCCTCTGTTTTAAATGTACTAATTTAAATAGACCGTTTATTCTTTTCTTGCTGTTGTTCACAATCACAGAGATTTTAGTGCCACCAGTCTGCCAGCAATCAGAGTAGAGGTAGGTAGAGTGTGCAAGAGTGAGAATTTTGAGAACATTTTGGAAAAAAGTAGAAATACGACAAACAATAAAATGCTGCTTCCTCCACAAAACACCTGTCAGATGATGAGCACTGAGAGTTGGTTAGGAGAGGGTTTGTTCTAATAACATTTCCCAATTAAACGGCCGCCGATTCACAAACAGCAATTTCCCAATTCATGTGAAAATTGGTGAAAAATGCTGAAAAATGCTGAAAAATCAGTTTGATGAATTGTGAATTAAATGTGTTTAAATTATTTAAAATTATTATTACTATTAAAATCTAATCACATAAATGTCTAATTAACTGTACATCAGGGTGTCCAAACTCAGTCCTATCCGCGACGGATTAGGGGTGTCACGAGATCTTGTGTCACGAGATTTGACGAGATTAAATCGTGACAAGATTTCTCGTCGAGGTGAAAAGTTGTCTCTTGAGTTGAGATGTTGCAATTAGCAGTGAAGATTGGAAGAAGGATTGAATTTGAACCGCAAATCAAGTGCTGGTAAGGCTGGCCTCTGTGTTGCACATGTCACTCGGTTGGGCAGGCGGGTGTGATAACCACTTTTTTTTTTTCTCACCGGCTGTCAAAGTCTGCTGTGTTATTCATGTCCAAGCAGAGGTTGCAACTGTAGCCACTCAAAATAACCTTGGACATTACCACGCGACGTACATTTTCTTTTCCTGGTTCAGGTGACCAAATTCCACAAAGGGAATAAAAATGCTTTTATACTGTATGTGTGATGCAGCACAAGTATTTAAACGTTCACGAGACAGAAAGAGAGAGCAACGTCCTCCACGTAACCAATATAAAATACTGTTGCATACATCACATGCAGAAATCACGCCATGGATATTACATCAAGATGCCTACTGGTTTAAAAAAGGCCTAGATTAAAAGAAAATGGCCGAGTGAGAACTTTTTTTTTGTCATAAACTGTAGCAAAACAACTTGTAAAAAAGAAAATTAAAAAATTAAACCATGCGAAATTAAACAGAATAAATACAAGAAAGCGCTTTTTATTATCAGCTGTTAGTCAGCGCCAGCTTTTTATTTCCTGGTCATTGCACCTTTTGCCGTGTGCAGTGTAAATGCAGATCATCAGACCATCAAGATCTGCAATGTAAATACCTTGAAACTCTATAGAGGAAAAGCCTGTCAGTGGAGCTTGCTTTTTCTATTTAAAGATGAACAAATATTTTGCATGTTCATTGCATAGAATTCAATTCAACTATTTGATACATAACATTATGGGAATAATTATGGAAATTGCATGCATAAAAATGGAAGTCTTAAGTAAATAAAAAAAAACACCTAAACTGCTTTGCATTTTTTTTTATAAAAATCTATTTTCCACTCATATATTAGCAAAATATTTGAATTCTAAGACTATTCAATTGATATGTTTCATCATTAAGAATTTCTTAAAATAGTGTAAAAAATATCATCTCGTGGAGTAGGCGTCTCATCACACCCCTAATACTGTATAATATATTCACACACAGAGGTGGACTTGGACTTATATATAGTATATATATATAGTCCAAGTCCACCTCTGTGTGTGAGTGCAAAGACTTCTTGGAGCTTCAGCTTATATATATAAGGGAAAGACATTTCTAAACACTATAGTTTTAATAACAAATTTGTATTAACTAATTTAATTTATCTTTGCTATGATAACAGTACACATTTTTCTAGATGTTCTTGAATATATTCAGCTTAAAGTGCAATTCAAAGGCTTAACTATGTTAATTATGCAAGTTATGGTAATTAGGCAAATCATTAGCTATGTTTCCATCCAAAAATGCGAATGAATTTTATGCGCAAAACATCCAGTTATCACATAAAAAACGTGGGAATAAAGCAGCGTTTCAATCCAATGAGTCAAAGCGGACAAAATCGCCACTTCCTGATTAACTGGCGCCAAATATCAACAGTAAAAACATAATTTGTTGCAGCAGGAGAAGCTGTGTCAATCTTTTCTTCATTTAATGAATGACTTGTGCCTCAGAAGGCAATCCTGACACGCAGTGGATGCGCAGTGGCATTTGAAGGTGTCAGACGCGGAGCACAGACGCTCTTGATTCTGGAGGTCATTAATAATTTAATAATACAACTACTTAAACAGGGTGCCATGGTGGCGTAGTGAGTAGCACGTTCGCCTCACAGCAAGAAGGTCGCTGGTTCGAGCCCTGGCTGGGTCAGTTGGCATTTCTGTGAACTTATGTCAAGATATGCTTGGACATTAACTTCTAAATGCATAATTATCCAAACACTTGAGGAGATTTCTCTGCATGAAACACTTGTGAATAACAGATTATCCTGTTGCTGCTTCTCCAATAAGGTAGGTAATGAAAGAAATGTGGATAAAAAGTTTATCATACACTTTTTATACGCATTTTCAAAATGTATGCACATCATGGTGTTTCCATCAACCGTTTTTTAATGCGCATGTCCAAAATGCGAATAAAAATAGGTGAATGGAAAAAATCGAAAAAAGTAATTGCTTGAGGGCTAATAGTATTTAAAAAATGAGAAACTACTTTTATTCTAGGTGAAATAAAACAAATAAGACCTTCTCCAGAAGAAAAAAATATTATAGGAAATACTGTGAAAAAATCCTTGTGCTGTTCAATACCGTTTGAGTAATACCGTATTTGAAAAAGATAAATCACAAGAGGGCTAATCATTTTGACTTCAAATATATTTAAAACTCACAAACGTGACCACTCACTACAGTCATCTCTCCAACTCAATCCCCTCGCGCACAAACATATATTCATCTGGCGATTATTGCTAGGCATTACATGTTTCTTCACAGGACCATTGAGGGTAAAGCAATGGGTGCTTTTTAGCATCACGGCTGAATGGCTTTGGTTTGGAATATCGTGCTGAAGCTCTGGGGTGATTTAATGTGCTGTAACATTTATTATGGCTTTATGAATGCGGCTCTCCTATGGTGAGCCCAGCTGCCAGTGTTTATGAGACTGACCTCTCACTCAATGGCGGCTACAGCCTTGAATTAAACAGAACTGTGGCTGAGAGACTGGATTTGAAAGTGACAGAACTGTGAAGTCGCTTCATCTCAGCCTCACAGGGCCATGCTTCAGAAAGAGCAAATGGTCAGCTGGTGGTTCAACAAGTCTGCCATCGCTCCAGTCTCTTACACAGTGTCTCTGTTTGCTTGTCTGTAGTGTAAAAAGCGATTAATTGACTTTACTTAACAAAAAAGAGAGTAAATTCATTGTCTTTTCTGTAATTATTAAGTGAACAAACTATGTGCATAATTGTAAAACTTAAGTCAATGGGTTTACTGATATTTTGAAAGTAAAGTAACTAATCACTTTTTACAACGTAAAGGATTGTGCTGGGATATGATTCCGAAAGTAGTAAATAACGATTAATCGCATAATTTTTATTCTCAATTTTTTTCTCAATTAACTCAATTAAATATTAATATGATGAAATCAATTTTTATTTTAAAACAACTGGTATATTAAATTAATTAATTGATTAATTAATTCCTTACATTTATATAGCAATTTTCTAGACACTCAAAGCGCTTTACACAATGTGGGGATCTCCTCATATAATGCTTCTCCTCATATAGTGCTCCTTTCATAATACACACACTTATTAATGACTTACTGTCTCTCTCCTCTCCTCTACTCTCATCGTGATGAAGAGTAGGCCAACAGAGGTCAACTTCATTATAAACCTAAAAGTATCCAAAATCACACACTATACCTTCTATACTTCTCCTCTCCTGTCTGTCTCCTCTTCATGACCTTTCTCTCTCTCGCTCTCTCTTTCCTTTTTCGAATCCAGTCTGCCATAGCCTCCTCTGACTGGTAAATGCTAGCTTGCTCATATAACATTACCATAACATCTCCCTCATTCTCATCATCACCCGTCTGTTTGAAGAAGGTGTGTGCACATTGAACATGCCTCAATAAAGATGCCTCCTCTCCTCTTTCTCTTGCGTCTGCTAAATCCACTTGTCTGCTCATTTTGATCAGGGACAACTACTACACCGCTGAATTCAGCGCAAGTTATTTCCAAACTAACGTTTCCACGCTTGACCAATTACAGCATTCTGTTTACAAAAAAAGAGAAAGAACAAATCTGCGTGCTGTTATACATGGTGTCATTTTTGACAATTTAAATATAATGAAAACAGTTATCTGATTCCAATCTGATATGTAATGGGGAGAGAAAAAGAAGCATGAGTTCAGCAGATGGTGAATTTGAACCAGGTTGATGATGACTCGTGTCAAAACATGTTACTGTGCGCTCTACGAGCTATGCCACCCCCGCTCTTGTTGCACGTGTTCTCTACTTACGCTGTCTCTGTCAATTAGATGCTGGTGGGCAGAAACTTATTCCTTAGAAGGTGTGTTATTTGTACTTAGCCTAAATAACCTTCCAAAATTGCATTTTATTTTCCCCTCACAGGGGCCCCAAGTGCGCACAGGCCCCTGGGCCCATAAGGCCCATTGGTCAATTATGATATGGGGAAGGTAAGGAGCCCATGATAGCCAGAGGCCAGTGGGTATATTTGGCCAGGACATTGTAATTAAATCCCTACTCTTTTTCAAAGGACATCCTTGGTTTAACCAGTGCTTCGGTTTAACGTCTCATCCAAAAGACAGCACTCACTGAGCAGTATAGAGTCCCCATTACCATAATGGGTCCCACACAGACCACAGGTTGAGCGCCGCCTGCTGGTCTTACTAATACCACTTCCAGCAGTAATTTAGCCTTCAAATGTGGTCTCCCATCCGGGTACTGGTCGCGGCCCTGCTTAGCTTCAGTGGGCAACCTTGTGAGAGTTGCAGAGAACTAACTGCCAGCAAAATTTTAAAAATATTTTTCAAATATTTTCCAATATTTGTTTAATATGGACGTTTTTCACAGTATTTTCTATTATATTTTATTCTGGAGAAAAAAAAAAATAGAAAAATCTTATTTCTTAAAAGAAAAAAATGTTAAGCCTTGAAAGTTCACTTTACTCTGACCATTGGCTTGAAAAAATAATTAGTACAATATGTTGCATTGTCATCATGGCAAAGACAAAATAAATTAGTTATTAGATAGCAGTTATTAAGATTATTATGTTTAAAAATATGTTAAAAACATCTAATTTAATTTAATTTAATTTAATTTAATTTAATTTAATTTAATTTAATTTAATTTAATTTAATTTAATTTAATTTAATTTAATTTAATTTAATTTAATTTTTAATTTACCAAAGCTCCCGAAACTGAAACACCCACTCACTTTTATTTAGTATTTTGTTATTTTGTTTAAACATGCGTCAGAGTTTTTGCAGGAAAAAAAACTAAGCAAATAATACATGAGCCTAGTAAATTCCTTTGTAAAATATGTTACAATCACATCAATTAGGGGCGGCATGGTTGCTCAGCGGTTAGTACTGTCACCTGTCACCTGCAAGTTAGTCGCTGTTTTGATTTCTAGCTGGGCAGGTTGGCATTTCTGTGTGGTTTGCATGTTCACTCCGTGTTCACATGGGCTTCCTCTGGGTGCTTTGGTTTGCCCCACAGTCCAAAGACATGCGCAATAAGTCAGTTGAGTAAACAAAATTGGCCATAGTGTATGAGTGTGGATGCAAATGTGTATGGATGTTTCCCAATACTGGGTTGGGCTGGAAGGGCAATCGCTGCATAAAATATATGCTGAAATAGTTGGTGGTAAGCCATATCAACTTAGAAAATAGCAACTATAGCCCTATAGTCTACTAAATAAATAGGAAAATTGGTAAAACTTGATTTGAGTGAGATTCTAATGGTCTAACCATATTCAATGATTTATACTATGCTAAGCTAAGCTAAGCTAAAAGTTTTCCCGCCAGGCAATTAAAAAATAGTAAAACTCAAATGTTTAACTCTAGGAAGTTGTAAAATGAGCCTATTTCCAAAAGAGTGATTCCTTTAAAACTTTCTTCTCCATAACTTTTGATCAAAAGTACATGTGGTAATTGTTCAATCTGAGCTTGAGTTCACTGAGTCTGAATCATCTATTTCTTTGTCTTTCTCTCACTCTGTTCACAGGCTGCAGAACAGTTAAGGAAGCTCAGCGAGGAACATTATAAGGTGAAGAAAGCAGAAGGTAAAAGCGGAGTGGAGAACTAAAAGACTGTGACCTGTCCACCACCTTCTGTGTCCAATGGCCAGATAATGAGAACATAAAACTGCAAGAAACAGATGGAGCCATTAGATGACTCATCTGTTTTAGTGCTAAGAGTTGAAGATTTCAACCAACTACTTTCCGAAATGCTTTTTTTCTTGTCTTGTCATTCAGGTTTAAAGTTAAAATTGGCTCCCAAATTTTCTGGTTAGGGCCCACAAGGCCAAAGCATGTAAGCTGGTAATTGCTCGGTTGAAAGCCGAAGTAATTTTTCAGAAAAAAAAGTTTAAAATGACAAGTTCTATACTTTACAACGTATTGTTTCTATATAGGTTTAATAAGTTTCTGAATTTAAATTTATGTTAATACTTTCAAGGAAATAAAGCACAAAGACACTGATTCTAATAAGGGTTGTCTGGTTTGATTCAGTATATATTGTAAAACCAAATCTGCTAACACATAGCAGCATATGTAACACATAGAAATCAGCACAAAATTCATAGCCCTATAATCGACTTTTTTTTAAAAACCAGCATGCATGAGCTGAAAGACAAATGCACACAAGTTTAAGTTTCTACTGGATGTTTCACTGGAAACTTTAAACTTGAAGTATGCAAGTTTTCAGCATTAAATGTGAAATAGCCGCTGTAAACTCTGAACAAATAAGCAAATGAAGTTAAACCATGATGGGATGATTAACTGATTAATGATCACACTTAAAACTATAGATAAACAACTTTACAATCATTCAGAACATGCTAACAACAGTAAACACTGTAGTCACTATTTAGCATTCATGAAAAACACACCAGCAACCTCCTAATACATTGTACCAACTAGCAAAAAACGAGAAACCACCTACTTAGCAGTTGTTTAATAATGCCCTGACAACTATGCAAAATACCTTAGAAACCATATATCACCAGTGTACCAACCACTCAGAAAAACTAGAAACCCTATACATCTTAGCAACCACTAAGCTACAGCTATATGTCAGTGCAACTGCTTAAGACACACTAGCCACCTTTCTGTACATTTTACCAACTACCTAGCAGCAAGCTATAACTAACCTGTTGTCTAATAATGCCCTGAAACTACCCAAAACACCCTAGAAATAATATACATCAACAGCTTACCAACCAACAAAAATACAATAGAAACCATATATCAACACCTTGGCAACCACTTGGAATGACGTAGAAACTCCTGAAGACATTGTAGCTAAAGCTTTTTGTCAGTGCAACATGCTAAAGACACACTAGCAACCTTCCAGTACATTCTTCCAACTACCTATCAACAAGCTATAACTTACCAGTTGTCTAATAATGCCCTGACAATCACCCAAAAAAAACTAGAACCAATATATCAACAGCTTACCAACCAACGAGACTACAATAAAAACCAAATATCAACCCCTTATACATTAGCAACCACTCAGAACAAGGCAGAAACTCCTGTAGACATTTTAGCTACTTCTTTGTGTCAGAGCAACTGCTTATGGCACATTAGCATCTAGCCCTGAAACTACCCAAAACACTCTAGAAACAATATCAACAGCTTAACTACCAACGAGAATATAATAGAAACCTCATCAATATCAACACCTTAGCATTCACTCAGAGCAATGTAGACACTCCTGAAGACATCGCAGCTACATCTTTATGTCAGTGCAACTGCTAAAGACACAATAGCAAGCTTCCGGCACACTTTACCAACTACCTGGCAACAACCTATAACTTATCAGTTGTCTATTAGTGCCCTGACAACTACCCAAAATACCCTAGAAACTACATATATAAACAGGTTACCAACCACTGAGAATACAATAGAAACCATATACTGTATCAACACCTTAGCAACCACTCAGAACAACATAAAAACTCCTCAAGACCCAAACACAAGTGCATTATGGAGAACCCCAGGGCTCTGTACTTAGACCATTACTGTTTACATTGTTACTTATACTACACCCTGGCAACCATTTAAAAATCATGTTACATTGCATAATTACATAATTAAACACCATAACAACTACCCAGACAAATTACAGAACCCATTTCTCAACTCCTTAGCAACAACTTAATACATTCTAGCAAATTCTAAATTCTAAAAAAACCACCAGAGTCTCTCAACCAACTGCATTTAAACCACCCAAACACAACATAAACTTGATAAAATAACAATATACAACCTAGCAACTATCTAACACCTAACAAACTGAAAAAATACCCTAGACACAGTTTATTAACACCTTCGCGAGTTTTACAGTACACATACAAGCACCACTTTAATTTACGACTATCTAGAACTTTCTACAAAACACTCTGGCAATTTCTAACTTGGATTTCTGTAGCCATTAAAATGGCAAACGTAATTCACGGCCTCGGGGCAGCTCACTTAATGAGGAAAATGTGTTCAGCGGATCAGTTTTCCCCTTTCCTGCGCCGCACCTGCCGGCCTGCAGTTCCGTTTACGCCAGCGTGCAAATGGCTGACATTGAGAGGCGAAACGTTTTTCTTGTCAAGCCAATTTACAGTGGCATAACAGAAGGTCTCTCTCCCACGCCAGGTGCTCCATCATTCTCTCTGTCAGTGATTCTCGGTGTACTTAAGAGCGCGAGCGGGCCCAGTCTGTCTGCGACGGCATCCATCTGTTCAGGTGTCTGTTGTCATACAGAACGAGAGGTTTGGATCGTTCAGAGCAGACGCCGGGGACGGAGGAGATTTTGAACATGCTGAGGTGAAATCCTGAATCATAAAGGAAACACGTTTTAAATCTGCGCTCTGCTTTTGTTGCCGTATACCTGAAAAATGTAGTTTACTGGAAATAATTATTTTTAAATTGGCTGCAAGGTCAAGTGCATTATTTTTTGACATTATTTATATTATTATTATTATTATTATTATTATTATTATTATTATTATTATTATTATTATTATTAT
>CAIGQQ010032336.1:0-16940 GCA_903798035.1 Danio albolineatus
AGAGAGAGAGAGAGAGAGAGAGAGAGAGAGAGAGAGAGAGAGAGAGCGAGAATGAAACCAAACCTGAAATAGAAAACTAAAATTGCTCAACAGGATATGACCGAACAGAACAGCGATCAAACACATGGATCTTGAGCGTGTAACCTAGAGAACACACAAAGACGGTCTGACAAAAGACAAGGAGACGAGAGGGATTAAATAAGGGAACAATCAAGGAGCAGTTGGTGACAACCTTAATCGCAAGGATTCAAAGGGGCTGGAAGAGGAACCACATGATTAAGTTGGGACATAAACGCAGACTTGACCCTGGATTTATGGGGTTGATACAACAGTGATCTTGACCATGCATACTAGGAAGTTTGAGCTAAACTGCCACCGGACTCAAAGCCTTGGTGATTTGGTATGGCCCTATGAACCTAGTTGCCAGCTTGTGCGAAGGTGCCCAGAGAGGCAGCTCCCAGATAGCCACACCCTCTGACCACAATGGAATGGAGTACCAGGGGTCCGGTGATGGTCAGTCGCCTTCTTAATCTGTCTGGAAGCCCGGGCCAAGGCCTCCTTAGTTTCTCTACATGTGTAGCGACACTGATGAACAAAGGCAAAGGCAGACAGGACCATGGCATCAGGTTCCCAAGCAGGGTAACGAATAAAACATTGAAATTGGGATATACCTGTAGAAGCTACTGCTAGTGAATTGTGGGCTTATTCAACCCAAGACAACTGCCGATTCCAGGAATCTGGATTCTGTGACACCAAACAGCAGAGAGTTCTTTCGAGATTCTGGTTGGCTCTCTCAGTCTGCCCATTGGTCTGGGGGTGAAAACCTTAAGACAGACTAGTAGAGGTCCCGATCTGTCTACAGAACTCTTTCCAAAACCGTAGGACAAATTGAGGCCCTCTGTCAGAGACTATGTCCATCGGAAGGCCATGGATTTGAAAGACATGGTCAAACACCACTTGTTTCCTTCGCAGATGGGAGCTTAGGTAATGGGATACAATGGGCCACCTTGGCGAAGCGGTCCACTACCGTCAAAACCACGGTGTTACCTCTCGTTGGGGGTAAGCCAGAGACAAAGTCAAGAGCCACATGTGATCAGGGGCAAAAGAGACCAGACCAATGGGCGGCCAATTGAAAGTCTTGTTCTGAGCACACACTGCTTAAGCCAAAACAAACTGCTTGGTGTCTTGGGCCATGGACGACCACCAAAATTGAGCCTTTCTTGAGTTGGGGAATGGCCACTCAGCCTTACCTTAGCGGGAACAGCTATGATCCCTTTGTTGAGACTTTATGTCCGAGGAATGAAACAGACTTAGTGTGGAACATGCACAGCTAGTTCTCCAGCAGCCGCTGGAGCACCTGACAAACATACTGAGTGTGTACCTGCTTACAAGAGAAAAATGTGAGGATATTATCAAGGTATACAAAGACAAATCTGTTTACCATATCCCTCAGCACATAGTTGACAAGGGCCTGGAAGACTGTTGGGGCATTAATGAGGCCGAAGGATAAGACTCTGTATTGAAAATGTTGAATGCTATCTTTCACTCATCCCCCTCACGTATCAGGACCAAATGGTAGGCATTACGGAGGTCTAGTTTAGTAAAGACCTTGGCTCCCTGCAATAACTCAAAGGCAGAAGACATTAGCAGCATCTTTCTGGACGAAAAAGAGAACACAATCGACGCCTGGGCAGAGAGACTGGGAGAAACTTAATGATGTAGTCATCGTGTCAGAGGGGATGCAAGGATGTGGCCTGGGTCTTGCTGACGACCAGATGCAGATCGTGTTAATCCAACAGAACTTCAGAGAGATCTATTGCTTCTACCTGCAACACATAAGAAACAGAGCCAAGACAAGAAGCGGGACCAAAACACATAGCAAGACTAGATGGACTCCAAGATATCACAGAATTACCTTGCCAATCAACATGAGGATTATGTTTGGTTAACCACGGGTGCCTCAATATTATGGGGACACTCGGGGAGTGATGATACAAGAGATGCAAACTGATAACCTCATGATGATTGCCAGAAATAACTGACCATTCAGGCAATGGACAGAGTTGGGAGAGGAAAGAGGGATGACAGGGATTCCCCAGGCTTCAACAGTACTGCTGTCCATAAAGTTGCCCTCAACTCCAGAGTTGATTAGTGTAGAACACGACTGTACAAATTGAAGTGAGGCTGGCAGTGAGGTACGATATGTGGGGGTGTCAGAACAGGGAAGCGTACCCACCAGTATCCCCTGTACTACTGGTGAGCGGGGCTTTTAAAGGACACCAAACCGCCTGATGACCTGGTTTCCCACAGTACAGACACTTAAACAGACGATGCTGCTTCTTCTAGGTGGTTAGTCGCAGGTGTCCTAGCTGCATAGGCTCTTGATCTGAAGTGAGTGAAGGTGTGAGGGAAGAGCTTGAAACCGTCTCCTCCATCCCCCAGGGAAGATGGGTCGTGCATCGATGGTGGCAGCGATGGAGACGACGCTCCACTCCACTTTAGAATTTATTATATCTTCAGTGGAATCAAAAACATCTCAATCTGAGGGAAAAAAGGCAAATGAAAAAAAGCTCAACATTCAATGTTCTTAAAGACAGAAGCAGACCAGGCTGGTTAAACAGTTATGGAGGTTGACCACACAGTTGCAGACTTGCAGTGTGACAAATGCTTGTGCTTAGTTGGTGGAGCGGCATGACTAGAATCTGTGCTCTGCGGACGATGCGATGGGCAGGCAGAGGCAAAGAGGGGCTGGTGGGTGGACGATTGTTGTTGGTGGAATCCAAGCGCCACAAGAGATTGGTGGCATGATCTGGCACCAAACAGCAGGCCAGACGGGGCAGAGAAGAGGTGAACAGAGAGAGAGCAAGATTAAAACCAAAACTAGAATTCTCGTAGTCTACGTGCTCAACAGGATATGACAGAACAGGACAGCGATCAAACACATGGATCTCGAGAGAGTAACCTAGAGAACACACAAAGACAGTCTGACAAAAGACAAGGAGATGATAGGGATTAAAAAGGGTGAAAATCAAGGAGCTACAAGTGACAACCCTAATCACTAATGAAATAATAATAGTATAACAAGAAGGCAGAGAAGAGGCATGCTGGCAGTGGAGCACATGGCGAGCTGTCATAACAAAGAGCACATGCTCTGGGAAAATATGTAAATGACACAAAGACAACAATCACAAGAAGACAGGTCAGGACACAACAGAAAGTGACTTAACTGACTAAATGCTTATTTTGTCATTTAATAGCATCAGGTTCAGTACAACCTGTTAATAGTCCCCAAGCAAGCAGAGATCAGATAATAGATAACATATCTGATAATATATTAAGTCTACGAAGTATCGCATATAAGACTAAATTAGATTTTAGCCTCTTCTATTCGTGACCTTAATTGAAGTCAGATGCAGTGTGCGATAACACAGTGAAAGGCCACATGGGAGACAGTTCATCATCTCTCCTCCCATTCCTTCATCTTTAAGAACCTAATTTAATGAAATTGTCATGCTTTCTGAGTTTTATTCTCCAGCTCAGTGATTTCTCACACTCCCCCTTAACCTCTATTTCATTCCCACTCCTGACTGATAAAAAATAAATAAATAAATGAATAAAGTCTAATATAACCGAAACAACATAACATCAAGTAACGCGTTCAAACCTACAGAACATTTTCACAATTGTTCCACCGATATCAGCGGCAGTCGCTTTAATCTCCAGCTGATAATTGCGAGAAGCAGTCGTCTGTCAAATCCCTCTCCTGCTTTTTAACAAAAGGAGTGAGTGTAGTGGAGCTTTGCAATTATTTTAATGGCGGTAATGGAGACCGTGAAATCAGCAGAGACAGTCCATTAAACAATTGCAGAGCAAAGCAATAGAAGTTTTTCAAAGATGGACTTTTACAGTGTGAAGAACAAAGCGATTTGAAGATGACTGAGGTGATATAATGGCTTGTACATAGACATTTGTGAGTGATCTTTCCTACAGAGGTGTTGAATTTCTGTGCTTGATTGATTTTTCGGGATCTACCAGGAACAGTGTTGTTGAGGAAAAGCATTCAGCATTTATAGATTTACTTTAAAAGTTTATTCAAGAGCAAACGCAGATGTTTGAGATGCAGAGAAAAGTGTTGAAAGAGTTTTTTTTTTTTTTTTTTTGAGGATTTGGCTGTGAATACTTTATAAGCACTTTTGATCTGAGGGTCATACTTGGAAAATAAACCATCTGAAGTGAAGGACAGATACACTGATGGCATATAAGAGAAAAGCCCTTGACACCAGATGTCTTAAGTGGGCTGGAGAAGGAAGGAAATTACCTTTTTCACTATGCGAACTAACCAGATAGATAGTCGAGATATGTTGACCCCAATATTTATCAAACAAAATCGAAAAATAAACTGAAATTACATAATTTCCAACAAAATCCAGCCAAAACGAACAAACTGAACATGCTTTTTAGCATAATTCATTAGACACATAGTCCAATATTACTAAATACACATATTTATACCCTATCCTCTTGTGTGACGGACCTATTAACAAATATCGTGAATGCACCTTCACTTTCACTGAATGTGTGCATACCTCTCGAAACGAACAAGGCTTTTATACTTGATGCGTTGGCCATTGAGATGTTCTTTCTAATGACGGGGCGTCAAAAGAGACAGAACATGCAAACTCCACACAGAAATGCCAACTGACCCAGCCGAGGCTCGAACCAGCGACTTTCTTGCTGTGAGGCGAACGTATATAGAAATGTTCTTTTTTTTATTATTATGGCTAGAATATTTCCCAGAGATGGGTTGCAGCTGGAAGGGCATCCGCTGCGTAAAACAAATGCTGGTGGTTCATTCCACTGTGGCGACCGCAGATTAATAAAGGGACTAAGCCGAAAATAAAATGAATTAATGATTATGGCTTGAATAAAAGGGAAAAAAAATACTTGTACAAAATAATTCACACAATGTGACCTTATGGTTATATAGTTTTTTAATGGCCATTTTTAAACTGTGTATGTTTTTGCTTTTGTTTTTGAGTCATTGCACAAAAATTTCAATTTTGCAAGTCATGCTTCAATGAAAAAGCAAACATATATTAAGAAAGTAAACATTAGAAAGTATACAGTAGTCTACAGTGTGTTATATTGACTAGGCCTATGTGTGTGACATAAGACATACTAAAACAGGTTTTACCTTGATAAATAATTTGTAACAAAATCAGGCACAAGCGTACTGATTTTTTTTATTTTTAGATTTATCCCATTTCACAATGCACACTTTACTGTCTGGGCAAAGTAGAGCTGATAGGTTGGAGGGATGAGTTGAAGCCTACAAATTTAAGGCAGGAAGTGTACAAAAAAGGTCCACCTGACCCAAAGGCGCCATTAACACAAAGCTGGGTGAGTTGAGGGGCTAAATTAATGCAAACGTGAATATTAACTAGAATATTGACAGGTGAAACTGGTAGAAATTAACCAAGGCAGGAAAAAGAACAAAGAGCAGCTTTGGAAAAAAAAATTTAAATGTGAAAATAGTATTGGTTGGTTGGTTGGTTTGTTGGTAGGTAGGTTTGTTGATTGGGTTGGCTTGGGTTTGGTTGGGTTAGGTTGAGTTGGGGTTGGTTGGTTGGTTCCCAAATTTACATGAGGTAACAATATACACATTAAAGTGAAGTGAAGAATACTGATTCCTCAATGATTCTCACACTAGACCTCAAGAAACATTTGTTTTTATCACCTTGTTTTCCTGTTTCTGTTTTATTTCTTGCTTCTTGTTGTTGCAATATTTACAGATTACCTTTCACACATGTTTCTAGTTTAATTCTCATCTGCCTATGTATTGTTTTCAGTAAGCAAAATGTACAACATTTACAAAATGAGGTCATACAAAATCATACAAATTGACCATCAGTTTGCCAAAATGTAAAATGCTCACATTTCATGTGAATCTCTTGGTTTATATTCTTGGTTATAAACTGAACTGTTTTTCCCCATGTAAACTAGATTTAATGATGATTGATTTGTAATAATCAGTTGATCCATCTTGATAACCATTTTTTAAATGTACAGTATAGACATTGTTGTTACAGTTATGTTGTGGCTTCAGTTTCATATAATATATATTCAGCTGTTTGTTTTTGTAAGATTTTAGTTGTTGCACATGCTTAAAGAATGTAAACTGAGGTTTATTGCATAGGGTGAATGTTTTGACTGTAATGAAACATACAGTATTTGTCAGTCAGTTAAAATATCTGATGGAGCAAATGACAGAGAGGAGCAACTGAAGAGATGACACGGACACATGGTTATAGTATGCTCTCTCCAAATATCTGCTCTCTTTAATGGCCTACAGAAGTTGTCAAAACCTCTTTTTTCTACAGTATATTCAACCTGATGTGTCACTGGTAACTTTAAAAAAAATGAATCTCACTGCGAGGTTGGGAAAGTGCTAGATGTAGTGACACTCTTTTAAGAAACATTATAGACTGATTGACACCATCATAAGATACAGGGTCCAAGCAGTCAATTCAATGCAGGGCTCCAGATTTTAACTAAAGTGGTCATAAATGTTATAAAAATAGGAATGATAGTCAAAAAAGTGTCAATGTTAAAACTCTGTCATCGTATTTGACAGAGAAATTAAATGTATTTAAACTGGTTGTTTGCTTACCACCTAATCTGCCCATACCTTTTATGTGGCCTGATAATATGATTAGCCATGTTAATTTCACTGGCTCATCAGTTTGTATCGTTCTCCTTTTTTTCCTTCTTGCTCTCCATGTTGTTTGCTGAACTATTGCAATGATTTCAGGATCTTTTCTACAGTTTCAGGTAATGTAAATGTCTTTGCAATTAATGCAAATCTGTTGTTTTGTAAGGTGTCGGTTGTCAACAAAAAAAATAAGTGTTTAAATTGTGTAGTGATGTGACATTCTTGACCACTTGACGTTAATAGTTTGACAATGTAGAAACCATATGTAGAACTTGTCAAAGCCTCTTTTTCTGTTTAAATGTGTCACTTTGTCACTTTCTAAGAATGAATCTTATCTTAGATTGAAACTGCCAGATCTACAGCAACTTTTTTTAAAACCACATAGACCATTTCATTTGACAAACCATATTGAAACTTTGACAGACAGCTACTTTGAAACCTGCAAAAAATTATTTGTCATGAAGTCTTAACATTTAGTGCACACTGTGAGGTGTAGACTGAATTTCAGTTCTATTCTGTCATAAAGTTACTTCTTTGAATACCACTTCTGTTGAAGTAAATCTTTCGAAGAGGGTCGCTTTAGTTACCCACCATAACCTCCTGCCTCTTATCCTCTGCCGTTCGGATCCAAAGGCCATTTCATACCCGACAAATGAATTATCCTCATAAAAAGTGATGGCATCGTCCCTAATATGCCGTGGTCAGGCTTGTCTGAATAAGCAGCCAGGCATATTAAATCATTCTTACTCAGATATTAGGAAAATTCTATCAGAGAAACACTTAAAATACCAGGACAAGCTGCAATTTTCCTTATAAAGGTCTGAAACATTCAGTTATTTATGTTCTGTTTGTTCTTCTGTTTTGTTTATATGCAATTCATACAGCAAACATTGGGGGATATCAAATCCCATTCTACTTTGCTTCAGTTTCATGGTTGTCACCATGAATCTATGTCCATTATTTTTTTCTGCCCAATTGAACTCAGCGACTTATTTGTCTTTTAAAAAGTACAGCTGTGGAATCTCCAATAAAACCAATTCAGGCTCATTGAAAATACATGACTGTACCCCATGTCTGCAATACCTGAAATATATCTCTCAGAATGTGTTTCACTTCACTCCACAAGAGGCACTATAATCTAAACCCTCTATTATGAAAAAAGCCTGCAAATAGCTGCTGAATTATATATTGTGTTGCTTTTTACGTTTCATGGCAATTTCTAAACAAAATGTTCAATTGCAATTAAATTGCTTATAATTAATTTTAAATGTAATTAAACTGAATTAAATTTTCTTCAATATCCAGTCTTCAGTAGCCGATATACGTAATTATAATTTGTGTGTTGGTAAAAGTTGACCAGTTTAACCAGAAAACTACAGTTAATTTTATGTAGCAGTTAATTTTTAGTTTTTGCATAAATGTACGCAGAGTCACGTTTCTAAAGTAGCTTCATCTTCTTACTACTGAGAAGAAACTACTGAGTAAATCTTGAAATTTTAAAAAAGAAGGTCCTTGAACAGCATTTTTATATGTTAAATCATACATCACACATTCTGGACTGCAGCTCTCATCGTGGCCTTGATCATCCTTCAAGTGGAATTTTCATCAGATTAAAGTTAATTACATTTCTGATCCTTAGATGGACACTGTGGTAATATATTTGGAAAAGGAAATGTATCATTGTCATTAAAAAGTCTGGGTAGGGGAAAAGCTCAATATAAAGAAATCTTGTCAGTTAAAAAAATAAATAAATAAATTGCAAAACGTCATTAATTTCAGTCTTAATTTCTGTGCTAATAACTGGTATTTACTGTCTGCTTGTGAAATTATTTTTGTCACAAGGGCTAACAATCAAATGAAGAAACATGGGACAGAGACAATTAAACAACACAGTTGGGTAACATGAGGATTACACTGGCATGTAGCACTTATATTAAAAGTGAACAGAATCGGGGCAAGGCAAACAGGACCGTGACATAACCCTTCCACATGCAGCAGCTTTCAGAAAAAGCTTTCAAAAAAGTCCACGAGGGAGGTCGAGTGGAGAAGGATGGAAGCCCAGGTCCATGCAAAGGAAACAGGACAGGGGAGGTGGCTATGGAGCCAGCAGGACATAAAAGTAGGCATGATCACTGTACCAGGGTGAAGCCAGCAGTACAGGAAACCATGACAGAACCTATGGGACATGAGAGCATGCAGGAGCACAAATCCAGAGCAGAGCTGACAGGGAAGGAATCTAGAAAGGAGCATGAAAATCATTGACCTGGCGACTATCTACTGTGTGCTGGTGAGCATCTTGGAAAGAGACTCTGGGCTAACGATCATCTTGGAAAGAGACTCTGCTGGAGAGCATCTTGGAAAGCTTCTCTGGGCTGGTGAGCATCTTGGAAAGAGACTCTGGGGTGATGATCATCCTAAAAAGAGACTTTGGGCTGGTGATCATCTTGGAAAGCGACTATAGGCTGGTGAGCATCTTGGAAAGAAACTCTGGGCTGGTGATAATCTTAAACAGAGATTCTGGGCTGGTGAGCATCTTGGAAAGAGACTCTGGGCTGGCGATCATCTTAAAAAGAGACTCTGGGCTGGTGAGCATCTTGGATAGAGACTCTGGGCTGGCGATAATCTTAAAAAGAGATTTTGGGCTGGTGAGCATCTTGGAAAGAAACTCTGGGCTGGCGATTACCTTAAAAAGAGACTCTGGGCTGGTGAGCATCTTGGAAAGTGACTATAGGCTGGTGAGCATCTTCGAAAGAAACTCTGGGCTGGCGATAATCTTAAAAAGAGATTGGTGAGCATCTTGGAAAGACACTCTGGGCTGGTGATCATCTCTAAAAAGAGACTCTGGGCTGGTGAGCATCTTGGAAAGAGACTCTGGGCTAGTGAGCATTTCGGAAAGTGTCTCTGGGCTGGTGAACATCTTGGAAAAAGACTCTTGGGTGGCGATCATTTTAGAAAGAAAAATCTAGGCTGATGATCATCTTGGAAAGATGCTCTGGGCCGGTGATTATCTTTAAAAGAGATTCTGTGCTGGAAACCATGTTGGAATGAGACTCTAGTGGGTGACCATCTTGGAAAGAGACCGCGAGAGAACATCTTGGAACAAGGGTCTGGGCTGGCAATCATATTGGAAAGAGACTCTGGGCTGGCGGGCATCTAAGAAAGAGAGTCTAGGCTGTTGATCATCTTAGAAAGAGACCATGGGCTTTTGATCATCTAAGAAAGAGAATCTAGGCTGTTGATCATCTTAGAAAGAGACTATGGGCTGGTGAGCATCTTGAAAGGGACTCTAGGCTGGTGATCATCTAAGACAAAGACTCTGGGCTGGTGATCATCAAAGAAAGATACTCTGGGCTGGTGATTATCTTGGAAAGAAAGTCTAGGCTGGTGATCATCTTAGAAAGAGACTCTGGGCTGGCAATCATCTTGGAAAGAGATTTTGGACTGGCAACAATCTTGGAATGAGACTCTAGTGGTTGACCATCTTGGAAAGAGACTCTGTGCTGGTGACCATCCTTGTTAACATGAGGATGACATTGAATCGTAGCACTGTATACAAAAGTGAACAGACCAATTGTAATCTGCTTGTAGTACTTGTATTTTTAAATGTATTTTACAATTCTCCATTTTACTCTAAAGTACTATAGTTGTAATTGAACTCTGTTTGTGTCACAGTGTTTGTGATATGGTGATTATTTTGTTTCCGACATGCAGTTTAAACTGTTGACCAATTACCCAAGACTGAGCTAATCATCTGACCAATCTGAGAAGGGAAAGCTTGCAGGAAAGTGCAGTTTAGAGAGAGACTGGTTCCCTGAATCAACAATTTCAGACACTATTGGCCACTTTCCACTGAGTGGTCTGGTATGGTGCAGTATGGTTCAGTACGCTTCTATGACTGTTTCCACTGTCAAAAGGTACCAAACAGGTACCACACTGTGCCACTTTTTGGGTATCATTTTGAAAGGGTACCTAGCACAACAAAAGGGTACCAAAAGGCAAAGCAAGACACGCAGCTGGTTTACAGAGATGCTTCAATAGCTTGTGTGCAAGCTAGGAGAATGAAAACAAAGGAAGAGGCATTTTTAAATATACAACCGACGCATTACACTGTAATAATATATACATATAATAAACTGTGGTCTACCCGCGCTTAAACAAACCTTGTAGTCATCCTGATGAACAGCCACAAATCCAAGAAGAAGAGCATAATCTACCCTACAGATGTACAGGGGTGTCTAAAGTGCAAGTGATTTTGCTTTCTTGCGTGCGCTCGCCCTGTGTCTATATTTCTTCTTGAGCTCATGATAATAACATGATTGTGGTTATTGAACTGCTTCTGACATCTGATCCTTTCAGAAATGGACAAACGTGAGAGTGACATGCGAAAAAAACAAAGGAGCAAATGATTCTTTCAGCAACCTAAAACCTGAACAACCTGCCATGTTTAACTATTATTATCTCCTTTTGGACTATTATGGACTTGGAATGTGGGAATTACTTTCTAACAAAAGGGTTACATGTGCTGGTGAAGATTAAATACAGATGAGAGGTTTGCACTGACTAGGTTTTATGTTGTGTGTTGTTTTTGAACCCAAACAGGGACTAAATGTATGCTGTGTGTAGTTCTTCTGTAATTGGTAACATATCAGAGACTGTAAGTGTCTGTGTGTGTTCATATATGTGGGATTTATTTATTTTATGTAATTGCAGACATTACTGTAGGCTATTTATATCGTGGATCTGCAGTTATAATCAAATCATGTTCATGGAAAGCTTAGTAATGAACATTTGTACACAAATATGCATGTGTTTAAAGTATCTGTATTGTGAGAAGTGCTTCTCATATGAAATGTGAGCAACCCATACAGTTTTACTTTGACATTTCCTTGAGCAAGAATGACATCGACTGAAACTTTCTGTTGTAAACCACGCCCACCATTGGTACCGTTTTGAAAGAGGAAAAGCAAGCCTGATAAAGGTGACCTGTACTGACCTGTACCGTATCAGTGGAAACTGGCTGTAGAAGAAAAGAGCTGATCCTTTAATGGATATTATGATTTTAACTCAGAATGGACTTGAACTTTTAAAACAGCACAAATGGCAGTTTTTTACATCCCCTTTTATTAATCTTTGTTGGAGGTAGAAATGCTGACCTAATTTATCACCCACATAATCCATTTAATACTTTTTTTTGCATCGTATCATAAAACTCAGATTATTTCACAGATGGTGTAAAATACACAGAACTATCTGCGTATCTCAAAGGTGTCTTTCAGTGAATAGTCTGAATGTTATTTGAAGCTGCGAGTGGTTTTAACAGAAGTTAAAGTGAGAGGAGGATACGGATGAACACAAGTCTGGCTCTCAGTGCTTTTTCTCACAGGAGATGGAAACACTGAGAGAACATGAGAAATGAATGAGTGATGGAATTGTGTTTGACACTGAAGGCTTCATTAACAGTGTGCTTCAAGGCAAACAGGAGTGTTTTGGCTAATAAAAAAAAAAGATTGCTTACAGCAATCAATGAATGTCTGAAGCATTTAATTATTTATTGGTAAAAACAAGTAAGGATGGACATCTAAGCTAATGTTACCAGTACATGTCCGAATAGTACCAGTTTATTAAGCCTCTTAGTATTTTGCAAAAGCAATACTATTCTTTTTCATAGTGTATAAAGACCTCCTCTCTTACTAAAGGGCCATTTCACTAATGGCTCCTCATCGTCATTCTACCTTCAAATGCTTTTGTCCCAAATATATACCAAATAGCTTTCTTTTCCCCGAAGAACTCCTGGTATTGGCTTGACTGCATTTCAAATCCACTGTTTTGATAAGACCGTGCCATGCATAGTAAAAAAAAAGAACTAAACAATAAAAGCCCTAGAGATGGGAACTGGCATTTCTCCTAAGCTTTGCATCATGGGTATGAAGCCCCAGATTAAGTTGAGAACAAACTATTTTCATTAGGCCTCTTTACAAGCTGCTGTCAGAACAGTTAAGTCTAGAAAGGTTGTTTTCTCAGTATGTCTGGATAAAAAACAAGGTTACAGCAGGATTGAGGCACAGACAGACAGACAGTGCCTTTATTTGTCTTCATTAGCAGCAGACAGGGCAGACTATAAAAAAGCCTAGACAATCCCACGACTTTAAATGAAGGAGGGATCCAGAGTTGGGGTCACTTGGGCCACTAGCAACACCTTGGCACCACCCAACCAACCACCTAAAACATCATACGGGCTAAAACACTAAAGGTGCTGTATGTAAGTTTTTGACTCTTCAAAGCATAAAAATACCATAATATGTTTGCAGATATTTTTGAAACATGCTAAACAAACATTTTTGTTGATCTGAAAAGCAATGCTGAAGTCAGATATTCTGCTTTGATTGTGTGAGTTATGTGCCGGAACGGCTGTCTTGTTTTGGTCCTTTTAAACCGCCCACTGCCAGTTTAGCCAATCATATTTCAACACCCCGGGTTGCCCTTGTGAAAAATATCGTATTTCATTCTTTCACTCAAGAAGGCTCTCAAAGTGTATGTCTGTGACCGAAATGTGACCTCCGGTGGACAGTAGAAGACTTCAAAATAAGACGTGGATTCAGAGTTCCAAATGAGGTGGTTATAAATTAGCAAATAATATAATTATTACGGACATAAACATTAGGTGAGCAGGTTAAATTGTAACCCTGTGTCCTAACAACATGCTACATGATATGATTAGCAGTGATAAGCAATTTGGCTGTTTGCACCACACGGAACATGATAGAAGTTTAAACACAGCCATTCAGAAGCCCAGAAAAGTGCACTTACTGCACTTCAACAAAGTGGCAAGGTTTCTAATCTAATTAATGCATATTAACAGTTCTAAAGTTCAATTTCAAACTGTTTATTTTATTTTCAAGTACTGAGATTAATTATATGGGTTTCCATAGTATGGCAATACATGTCATTTAACAATAAATAAAGCACATGAGGTGTACCTGAGGTAAACATTGTCAGTTTATCCTGTTGTTCAGCTGCAAGATATATAAGTCGTTTCTAAAATATAAATTTCAGATGTTCAGGGTGTTGTTGCTTTTGTTTAGAACATGGTTTAAATCAACCTTAATCAGGCTTGATAGTTAAGCACACTTCTGTTCGTGTTGTCAATCTGGCAACCTACGCTTTCATGTGTTTTGAACCAAGTGTGCAATACCTAGTTCAACCACTGGGTGTTAAACTTAAATACTGCAACTTCAAGTTGGATCATCATTAGCAGCCA
Source organism: Danio albolineatus (assembly GCA_903798035.1). Taxonomy (NCBI): domain Eukaryota; kingdom Metazoa; phylum Chordata; class Actinopteri; order Cypriniformes; family Danionidae; genus Danio; species Danio albolineatus. The sequence continues at coordinate 13,971 of CAIGQQ010032336.1, forward strand.
ATCAGCAATGTAGGAAGTTGGGGGCACTTCTTAAAAAAAAAAAAAAACATTTTCATACGGATTAAATCTCATAGATTTTTATAAAATAAACACTTCTCTGACAATATGTGCAAGATTTTCTTGTGAAAGCTGGTTAAAACCACTTAGTTCCCTAAACGCCACATGTACACTGAACACCACTGACCCTGAACACCATCTGCATAGCAACAAGTAAAAACAATCTAAAAGTAATTCAGAATTTGTTATTTATTTTGAAGCCCTTGTGTAAACAATTCCAGTCAACTTGTCTGGAAAGATAAATGTGACATCTAAATAGCAACCACAAATTGTAATAACCTGCTAAAAAAATCCCAAACCCTTGTCCAATCGCATATTATTAATCTGTATGTTTTTGAAGAACCAAGTTTCATATTTTCTTCAGTTCCTAATTATATTCATTTATGCATCTATTAGAGAGTCTGATAAATTTTCTGCCTTTAAATCTATCAGTACTGTTCCCCTGAGCACAGAAGATTCCAGCAGTGGCAAATCATAATGAAAGTCTTGCTATCCTGAAGCTTGCTGAGCTTTGAGAACATCTAGTCTCCGATCAACAGGGTTTGAACAAGCCCAGATGGACAGAGTGATTGTTCAGTATGTGGTTGAATTGCCCACATCCTACAGTGTGTGTGAGTGAGTCTTCTCACACACCGATACCTTATGAAGAGAGCTGGAGAGCAGATTGAGGAAGTAATGGGTTTCTTTCCTCTTAGTAATAGAAAGTCGACTCAGAGAATCACAAAAAGTGATGTGTACAACTTGTCCTGGACCACTGGTGAAAGAAGTACACAAATCAAGCATGTGTTAAAGTACAGATGCCTTAATAAAATAGTGCTTTGGTCAAAGATGTAATCTGTTTAAATTTTTCTTGAGTAAAGGCACAATAGTAATTGAATTACATGTACTTAGGTATTGAAATTTAAAATTACTAATTGAATATTTCAGTGTTTCTTAACCACATTCCTGGAAGACCACCAACACTGTATGTTTTAGATGTCTCCTTTGTCTGTTACACCCATTACAGGACTTTCAGTCACTGCTAATGGGCTGATGATATGAATCAGGTGTGTTTGGTTAAGGAGATGCAAAATGTTGCCGAGTTGGTTGTCCTCCAGGAACATGGTTGAGAAACACTGGATTATTTGTATCAAACACAGACAGAACCACAGTCTGCAAAAGATATGGACGTAGATCCAGGACGTCATCCATAGGTTTCTGAAGAGCACAAAAGAAGCTACAAGTGGGTGTAGCCAACTGGCGCCACAGCTACAGACACCTGCTAGCATTTTGCTTAGATGGGCTTTTCTTTGGGAGAAATGCTTAACACTTCATTAACTGTGAATGGTAATATTAGCTATATGAACTAAAATGTTTTGTACCAGGCTGTAAATAACTTTTTTCTGTTTTAAAGTCTGCCATTTTAATATTGGGCTCATTGGGAATGTACACTATTATGGAGACAGGACTAGCAGAATTTCAATGAATTGCAGATTCAGTTACTTCCATATTAGCTTCACAAGGGAGAGTGGGAGCTTGCCGCTTGGACAGAACTTAGACAGGATTTTGGATATTAAGTCGCATTGTTTTAATATTATCTTTATTTATGCAGCATATGTACAGTGATTCACAAAAAAAAGTCGTCTTGACCTAAATAGGATTTTTATTTATCAGAATAAATTCCCTAAAATAAGTTTTATCTGGCTTTGATTTGATAACTGGAGTTAAAGAATCATTAAATAAAGACTTATGGATCATTTGAATCAGCTCATTGTATATTTGAAATTTAGTTTGAAGTAATTGTTTAAATCAGTCGGTTGTTAACTAAAGGCCTGTTCTGATTGGATCATTTGAATCAGTGAATTGCTAACGGGAGACTCACTCTGGCTGGATCATTTGAATCAGTGAATCATTAACTGTAAACTCACACTTGAATGAGATTTTAATCTAGAGACTCGCTCTCAACGGATCAGTTGAGTCAATGAATTGCTATCTGTAGCTCCACTGTGTTCAGTAATTTGAATTAGTAAAATGTTAACTGGAGACTCACATCTGGACAATCATTTTAGTCAGTGAGTTATTTACTGGATTTTCTCTGACCAGATCATTTGAATGAGTGAATCATTAACTAGAGGCTTGCACTGAACAGATCATTTGAATCAGTGAGTTGTTAACTGTAGACTCATTCTGATTGGGTTATTTGAATGAGAGATTTATCTGGAGACTTGCTCTGACCTGAACATTTGAATGAGAAAAATTATTATTATTGACACAGGACCATTTGCATCAGTGTCTTTTCAAACTAAAGACTCGCTCTGAGCAGATCAGTTGAATATGTGAATTGTTAACTGTACACTTACTCTAATCAATCATTTGATGAGCGAATTATTAACAGCACTCTCACTATTACTTTTAATTCATATATTACATCAGTAAACAAATATTAAATCACTATGACCGGAAAATAATAATAATAATAATAATAATAATAATAATAATAATAATAATAATAATAATAATAATAATAATAATAATAAATCTATTACATTTCTTTATTAATGATTCATTAACTGGAGACTCACTCTCACTGGAAATTATTATTAATAATAATAATAATGATAATAATAATAGTAATAACAATAATAATAATAATAATAATAATAATAATAATAATAATAATAATATATTAAATCTATTACATTTATTTATTAATGATTCATTAACTGGAAACTCACTCTGACCGGAAAATAATAATAATAATAATAATAATATTAATAATAAGAAGAATAATAAGAATAATAAGAATAATAATATATTAAATCTATTACATTTATTTATTAATGATTCATTAACTGGAGACTCACTATGACTGGAAAATAATAATAATAATAATAATAATAATAATAATAATAATAATAATAATAATAATAATAA
>CAIGQQ010032341.1:0-21121 GCA_903798035.1 Danio albolineatus
CACACACACACACACACACACACACACACACACACACACACACGCACAAATGCCATTTGTTTTTGAAAATGTTGCCAGTAAATTAGTTGACGAGATTACCACTGTGTTTCAAGAGTTCCAGTGATGAGGCAGATACAGTAGACTCAGCTGGAGTCTGTAGTCTTCATATCCTTTGATGGGAAAGTTGTAGATTCTCTTATGTTAATCAAAAACACATGGATGCCACTGATTTCATACAGAGCTCTCATTATTCTTTTGACATAATACATCTCTTGTTCAAATCGTAATCATGGTAATGGAATGTGTATATATAGCCTGTTTCGTCTTCCTCCAGTGTTCTGTTTTTGAGCTGCTTTGACAGTTGAAGCCTGTTTACCATTGAATTGTAATGTACTTACGGTGGTTTGTGGAGTGTTCAGGTTCTGAAATAGCCAGTATAGCATAAGAGCAGTAGTTCTTTTACAAATAAAGGTACACAAGCTGTCACTGGGTTGATGCCTTTGAAAAAAGCACACATTTTTACATGAAGGGTGCATGTTGGTATTAGAAAGGTACATTTTAGCACCTAAATATTTTATAAGGCGTGCTATTGTCCTGTTTGTGTACTAATATTTACCTTTTAGGTATCAATATGGAGCTTTAGGTACAAATGTGTACTGCTTGAAGTATTTATGTGAGTGTACTTGTTTCTTATAGTGTTTTGGTTTTAAATATTATTAGTCAGGGGGATAACAGGGGCGCAGTGGGTAGCATGATTGGCTCACAGCAAAAAGGTTGCTGGTTTGAGCCTCAACTGGGTCAGTTGGCATTTCTGTGTGGAGATTGCATGTTCTCCCCTTGTGCACGTGGGTTTCCTCCAGGTGCTCCGGTTTCCTCCATGAGTCCAAAGACATGTGGTATAGGTGAAGTGGGTAGGCTAAATTGTCCGTAGTGTATGTGTGTGAATGAGTGTCAATGGATATTTCCCAGTAATGGGTTGCAGCTGGAAGTGCATCCGCTGCGTAAAACAAATGCTTGATGAGTTGGTGGTTCATTCCACTGTGGCAACCCCAGATCAATAAAGGAACTAAGCCAAATAGATAATGAATGAATTAATGAATATTCTTAATCATAAACTTTCATTACATTTTTTTGAAAATAATACAGTTTTTGGTCCAATGCTGAACTAAAAAGATTTATTGCAGTATTTGGGTTTGTATATATTTTGACCCAAGTTTGTGTGAAAACAACCCACCATTGTTTTTTTTTTTTAAATGCATATTGCCTTATGTTACATGGTTTACTGTTTGGGCCAATTAAGTCTAGTGATTAAAGGTGGCAGATTCAACACTCCAGAGGCTCTTCTGAACAAATGGAGCCACAATCATCATCAGCACGAGTGTAATCTACCCAAGCTCTTTCCTAGAACTTAATTACAACCAAAGCGAACACCTTTTTGGACTTGCATGCTTTATTTCACTGAGCAGTTTGTCCGCCGCTGGTCAGTGCGCTAAAGCTTTTATGATTTGTCGTTGCTGTCATCATTATATAAGATAGTGAAATTGTAAACATTAGCCCCGGGTTGTGTGATTTCATTTGACAAGAAACCTTTGTTTGAGACAAACTTCCATTACAACCGCTCTCGCCTGTGAAAAGAAAACACTCTGATGTAAGAGGCAATCACTGAGCTCTTAGGAGACAGTCACCTTCTCCGCAGTCTCTTGCTGAGATAATTACATAAACATGGCTCTAATAGGGAGCCAAAATGACAATGCATTTCCTGCTCCTTGATAGAAACAAATAAATAGCTGTAACCGCATACATAAGCAAGTCTATTTTCAATAAGAAACTGTGTCAGACCCGAGTAATGAGGTGTGAATGCGCTGTTAAAGTGCTTTATAATGTATGGTGTGGATTTGGTCATTTGACAGGTCTGAGAGCTAGAAAACTTTTAATTACTGTTTCGAAAGCTCTGATGTGGTATAAATCACGAGACTCATGGTCAAATATGTCATTTGCTGGTCGGATTAAGTGTGCCTTTTGTTGTACGCTATATATCATCTTTATCTGTTTTTGGAACAATTAATCAGGAAGTTGTTTGCATCAGAAAAGAATTATGATCTGAACAAGAGTCTGAACAAAACACGACATCAAACAAAGCTGGCTGTGTTTGATTACGATGTAAAACTGCTTTATAATTGATCTTTTAACGTCTTCTTATAGTTTTAATCCAACCTAAACCGTTTGTCAGTTTTCAGATTTAGAGTTACCATAAACTTTCGATGGTTTTAGATTTGAATTTAGCTTCACTTCGTAAAAAAAAAAATCTCTTTACTGCACGGCTGAATAATGATTTGTCCCAGTAGTGTGAGGATTTCCACATGTGTTATTTAGATTCTGTGTTTGCATTAGACAGGGATCATATACTGTAAAAGAAGGAAAATACATTTCAGCCTAGTGCTATGACATTTACTGCCATTAAAGACAACCAGCGCCAAAGTTGGTCTACAGAGATTGATGTTATTGTACACAAATTGCACTAAGTAAATGAATTTGAGTGCAATGTTGGTTCAGAAATCTGTTTGCATTCATGTTTGTCCAGAGCAGCTGCTCAGTGTTTCTCACAGCCTGTCATCCTGCAGTCCTGGGAAACAAGCAGTCTGATGTTGCAATGCAGATGTAGCGCTCGCATTCAAAACATGTGTTTTGGTTGTTGTTTTATCATCATGCACAATAATAAACGTCATTTGAAGCTAATGATTTAACAGATTTAGTTCTGTTCATATAAATACTGTTAAATAAGTCAATATACTTGCAGTTTTCTTTAAAGTGGAAAAGGGTTGGTTTTGTACATATGTTCGTTACACTAGTTCTTTCAAGAAGTCTTTCCTTGTGGAACCAAAAACTCTTGTAAATTCTGTTTACTCTTTGAAATAACAGTTTCAATAGAGGGTTTTCACAGTGACTTAATTCCAGAAGACCTTTTCTTTGAACAGCTTTGAAATTAGTCATTTTTATGTTTGACAATCTCAAGAACTTTTTTCCACTGAGATCCTTTAGTGAAAAGATTCATGGATGTTAAAGGTTCTGCATGTGGCCATCTATGCCAAAGATTGAAGGATTTTAAACATTACATTTGGTTAAAAATGTTCATAAAGACATTATATAAATATAAAAATAATCATTTAAAGATTCCTGAAAATTCCAAATTTTTTAAATTCCAAATAAACCATAGGTTTCACTGTTGGTGCATTTAGGCCCCGTTTACACTAGTGCGTTTTAGTTTAAAATGGCGTTTTAGCATGCAAACGATCCGCGTCCACACTAGCGTTTCACCCAGCGTTTCTGAACAGATCTCCGTCTTTACTACTCCACCAGAAACGTAAATCACGTGACCATTCGTGCACTCTGGGCATGCGCGTTCAAGTATAAACAGGAAGCACGTGTCTCGCTCGGCATTTGGTTATTGTTAGTCAACAAACGCTGGTTGAACAATGAACGCGATGGCAAAGAAAGCAAGAGAGGTCTTTTTGTGGACAGACGACGAGGTCGAGTTGTTACTTAAAGTAACAAATGAATATAAAACATCCATGGCTATTGAAAATACAGTGTTTACAGTGAAGGCTGGTCTGCCGTCTTCCGGTGGCATTATAGTCATGTGCGCTTGACTAATAAGGGAACGACACGCAATGACCTAATGCCCCAATCACGTAGCGGATCTCAGCAGCCACGCCTCCATTTTGAAATGTCTCAGTTTTCCCTCATCCACACTGAGACGCAGCAGCAGCGTTTTAGAATGAAAACGGCCTCTCCAGCGTTTCCAAAATGCTCCGTTTTCACGGCTTAAAAACTCTGGCGTAGTGTGGATGGATGGCGTAACCGTAGCAAAACTTATGCATTTTAAAACGAAAACGCACTAGTGTAAACAGGACCTTAGAGAAGTCCTTGTCAGGAATTGGAAACAGTCAGCTGATGAAGGCCAGCACCAGGGAGAGCACACTTAGCACACTTCCTCAAAACGGAAATCAAAGTTAAAAAGAATATGAAAAGCGGGTTTCCTGCCAGCTGCTTTGTGTTCTGTGCACAGAGAATAGCACTCTTCCTCTGACTTTTGCTGATACAACTGCAAACAAGCCTCCCACTTTCTGGCCTGTTGATGTCCCTTTTACATGAGACCTTTGTGTCAACAATCAAAGGAGGTTAACGATAACATCAAGTGAGAGTTGCGATCTGTTGTCATATTTAGAAATGAGAAAACCACAAATGTCACTTGTGTTCTGCTGCAGGGCTGTTCCGTTTCTTCTTTTATTTTTAAAACATGTACTCGTCAAAAAAAGATTCATGAGGACAAATTAAAGGGCACAATGGCTCTCTTGGTCTTAAAAAGACCCTTTAAAACAATCACAGAGATTCCTGTTTTATTGCTCGGATAAAAAGACTAAGATGTCCAACCCTTCACCAGAGTTTTGCATATAATTATTTCATAAATCCATTGTAATTATCTTTTCATTAACTTTTATTTGTCCAGAATCCTTCATAAGATTTCAATCATTTCTCAGTGAGAGGTTGTGGTCATGTCTGGTCCTCTGAGTGCAAAAGTTAATGAAAGAAAACAAATATAAGAAGTGGATGTCAACACGAATGTTATACAAACTGCTAACAAAATGACATGACAAACTCTGATATGTACAGTAGGCTTTTGAGAATGTTTAGGAGAGCAGCAAGTCTTAGTTCATTGTTTTTGGTTGTTTTTGGTGCTCTTGGATCTTTTCCACAGACAATGTGTTCACCCAAAAATGAGAACTGAAAATAATACTGTATATAATATATTATTTCGTTATATATAATTTTTTTGTTACATAATCTCACCGGCCACTTTATTAGGTACACCTGTCCAACTGCTCTTAAATGCAAATTTCTAATCTGCCAATCACATGGGAGCAACTCAATGCATTTAGTTGTTGGTGCCAGGTGGGCTGATTTTAGTTTGAAAAAGAGAAAATATCCAGTTAGCGGCAGTTCTGTGGGCACAAATGCCTTGTTGATGCCAGAGGTCACAGGAGAATGGCCTGGTTCGAGCTGATAGAAAGGCAACTTCTAATAACTTCCGAGTAGCTCAAATAACTACTCATTACAACTGAGGTATGCAGAAGAGCATCTCTGAAAGCACAAGAAGTCGAACCTTGAGGCGGGTTGTGCTATAGCAGCATAAAACCACTGTCAAAGCTAAGAACAGGAAACTGAGGCTACAATTCGCACAGGCTCAATAGGACAATAGAAGATTGGGAAAACATTGCCTGGCCTGATGAGTCTCGATTTCTGCCGCGACATTTGGATGGTAGGGTCAGAATTAGCATCAACAACATGAAAGCATAGATCCATTCTGCCCTGTATCAACAGTTCAGGCTGGTGGTGGTGGTGTAATGGTTTGGGGGATATTTTCTTGGCACACTTTGGGCCCATTAGTACTAATGAGTACCTGAGGATTGTTGCTGACCCTGTACATCCCTTTATGACCACAGTGTACCCATCTTCTGATGACTACTTCCAGCAGAATAATGCACCATGTTATAAAGCTCAAATCATCCCAGATTGTTTTACTCAAATGGCATCCCCAGTCACCAGACTCAATCCAATAGAGCACCTTTAGGATGTGGTGGAACGGGAGATTCGCATCATAGACGTGCAGCCAACAAATCTGCAGCAATTGTGTGTTGCTATCATTTCAATATGGACCAATATCTCTGAGGAATGTTTCCAGTGCCTTGTTGAATCTATACCTCAAAGGAATTCTAAATGCAAAATGGGGTCTAGTAAAGTGTACCTAATAAAGTGTCCGGACTTGTCAAAATGAATTATGATTACATAAATCAAGTTGAAACATGCACAATATGACAGCAACATCCAAAAACAAGTCAAATAACTAAAAAAACAAATAAAAAAACAACAACAACAACTAGGCAATATCTTTTTTTGTGTTCTGCAAAAGTAACACTATCCCTTTAACTTGTAGGCAGTTAGGATTTCTCCAGTGGTTAGTCACAGGAAGTCACCTTCTGAATTATTGTTCAAAGTCACTCTTGTGTGCCACTAACCTTTAAACCATAAACAAAGCCACCATAAACCTGAACAAGGTCATTGGTATTGTTGCCAAGAGGCTGTTTGTTGTTACAAGAGCACATACGACCTACAAGTTCCTTTGATTACATTGTACCAGCCTAATAACTTCAGCAAAATGACCATTTGTTTGTTCTTATCTAACATGGAAACACATCCTGCCCAGCTTAGGAGAACAGATAATGTACTGCCATGAGCTCATCTCCTATCATAAACAGATAACCCGCACAGATCCATCCCTGTCACTGGAGTCACTGGATTCCAAACTGCATGCCACTGCTCAGATTTTGACCTCAGGATGTGAAAGGGGCCGATGGCTCTTTATCTTCCATTCAAAGCGAATATTACTGAGGCCTAACCAGCAGTGTTCAAACTGAGGGCCATGGCACACGAGCACAGTAGATGGTGTCAGAGAAATAACACAGCAAGCTTTGTGTTCAGTTCTGAATCAGGACCGTCAGGAAGGGCCTAGTGCTGGGAATGGCCGATGTTAATTAAGAGTCCCATTGTTTGTCTTTAGGATCCCCAGACGAAGGGGTCAGGAAGTCAGCTCGTATTGTTCACCCAGTGGGATGCTGACTACAGCACTAGTGGGGACCACAGAACTTTTTTTTCGTCTCCTGCTTTTTAATCACAGTGCAGGCAATCTCCTGTTGAACAGGTCTCGCATTAGAGTCTGTTATTATTGTGGATCAGGAAAGACAGTCAGCTTTGCGGAGAGGGAGTCTGTAACTTGACAGGATATCATTCTGCATCCTGAAAATTCATTGGAGAGGATTATTTGACTGAAATGTTAAAGTCTGGTACTCAAAAGCTCTCTTTAAGGCACCGTATGTTATGTGCATTGAAATATCTAAAGAACCACTAGAATAATATTATATATTTTTTGCTAACATAAACACTTACGTAGTTGTTATTATCTAAAAGGTTTCTATCATGTTTACATTCATAGCATATATAACATCATAAGGTTAACCTCAGATGTCAGTATTTGGTAGAAACCATTGAAATACTGTTGTGTGCCCTAAAGAAATGCAGATGTAGTGGTTAGTGCTAGTGCTAGTACAATACAGTAAAACAAGAATCATCGTTGACTTTTCCAATATTGTTATTTTTTTTTAAATTGCCATTGACCTGAATTAGAATACTTAGCATTTATTATCATAATGATGGTGATAATGGCGTTGTAGAATTTACATTCTGAATTGGCATTTTTTTCTTGCATTGTTTTTTTTTTTTTATACCAGATTCTGACTGGATTTCCTTCCTTGTGTTATTTAGCTCTAGCTTACTTCTTCCTCCTAATTCTAATTTATCTTTCTTTAGTCTTTTCTCTGTTTACATTTATTTGTTTGTTTGTTTGCATATTTAAACAATACATTGTTTAACAACAAATCATTAAGATCATCAACACATTTCTATGTCTTCGTGAATTTAAATTTTTCATAATCAAGTCATTTATTTATTCATTCATCTCATTGACCAATATTAGAATGTTCAGCATTGACTATCATAATGAGGATGGTGATTATGACATTGTAATATTTAATATTTAATAAACATAATTGGGATTGGCCTTCATTCTAGCATGTATATTATGCATACTATATATTAAACGTTTATTCCTTCCTTTTCCAACGGTATTAGTCTTCTTCCTCTTCTTCTTTTTCTTCTTCCTTGTCTTTTTTAATAACCAAGCACATCGATTAATTAATGAATCAAATCATTCATTTATTCATTAATGCATTCGTTAATTAATTCATTCATTCATTCAAACACGTTCACATGATTGCTAATGTTATTCTTTTTCATAATTGTGTGTAACCATAACCTTTATGTACTTTTTATATGTTTTAAAAAACATCATAATCACTCATCATTCAAGTGGGGACTCTTTCCTAGCACTATAAAAATGTCCTCTTGGTACAAAATGAAACTGAGCTTTTATTCTTGGATTTGCGGTAGAACACTGTGCCTACATGTTATTGTTTCTTTTTTATTTAGATGCAAGAAATGACTTCTAAACTTGTAGGAATGACAGAGTTAAACCCATACTGTGTGGCAGACTGTTTCTTGAGACTGGCACAAAAGACTTACAAAAGCGAGTGTTGTAGCGAGTTGGAAGGCCTGTGTTGAGTCACTGTGGCGGCTGGAAGGGCTCAGGGAAGTAGTGGGGGTGTGAGGGAGAGAATGACTGAGGGGGGAAGGGCAGTATGGGAATGTTTTTACAGTCTGACCTGTGATCTTCCTTCCATTCTGCTCAAGTCCTTTGCTGACACACTGAATCTGTCTGGTTCCTGGTCCTGCAGCAGCTAAACCCCCCCATACCCCCCAGCCCCCAATTGTTTTTGTAACTTAATCATATCTAAATGTCTTTGCATTAGCAAAATATGAATCCAACTAGGATTGATTTTAAAGAAAGGCACTTTTCGAATTAGGTGTCCTGTTATAAATGACATTTCTGCATGTCCGATATCGTTTGATTTGATTTGATCTGATTTATATTCGAACAAAAATATATCATACATAAAATATCTTTAACAAAAATACATTTCAACATAGTCGAAAATAGAGCAGGATGAAGCACAAGCTTATTATTTTTCCACCCCATTACCACACACATCATTCGTCTATTACTTAAACTTATTTCTTTGCTACATGTTTGATTCCGGGCGCCACGGTGGCGCGTGAGTAGCACGTTCGCCTCACAGCAAGAAGGTCGCTGGTTCGATCCCCGGTTGGGGCAGGTCCCGGTTGGGCCAGTTGGCATTTCTGTGTGGAGTTTGCATGTTCTCCCCGTGGTTGCGTGGGTTTCCTCCGGGTGCTCCGGTTTCCCCCACAGTCCAAAGACATGCGGTACAGGTGAATTGGGTAAGCTAAATTGTCCATAGTGTATGTGTGTGAATGAGAATGTATGAATGTGTTTCCCAGAGATGGGTTGTGGCTGGAAGGGCATCCGCTGCGTAAAACAAATGCCGGATAAGTTGGCGGTTCATTCCGCTGTGTCGACCCCGGATTAATAAAGGGACTAAGCCGAAAAGAAAATGAATGAATGAATGAATGAATGTTTGATTCCATTTATACATTTGCATTTTATAACAATAAATAAATAAATCAAAAAACAAAACATAGTACTGCAAAATAGCCATTAATTAAAATTTCATCAAACCTTCCTCATTTTATTCTTTTTGGTAGCACAGACTCATGGTTACTATCCAGTTTTTTCCTATACCCCATGATGCTTTTGAACAAATTATGTAACTTCCGCTAAACCGTAAACAATCAGTGACTGCCAAGAAACTGGTTTAAAGGTTTGCTCTTAAAATGCCGTGATAATTTGCAAAAAGCGGCGACGTTATTTTTCACTCCTCAACAAGCATAAAAAAATAAACATAAAAGTGTAACACTGTACAGATCATCAGACTGTGAACAATCCTAAAAGCTGAAATGAGTCTGTCAGCAGCATTTACATGTTAAATATTACTGTGTAGGGCAACTCGGTGGCGCAGTAGGTAGTGCTGGTGCCTCACAGCAAAAAAAGCCAGCTGATTCGAGCCTCAGCTGGGTCAGTTGGCATTTCTGTGTGGAGTTTGCATGTTCTCCCCGTGTTTGTGTGGTTTTCATATGGCTCCCACAAGTCCAAAGATATGTGGTACAGGTGAATTGGGTAGGCTAAAATATTCCGTAGTGTATGAGTGTGAATGAGAATGTATGGATGTTTCCCAGAGATGCGTTGCGGCTGGAAGGGCATCCGCTGCGTCAAACATATGCTGGATAAGTTGGCGGTTCATTCCGCTGTGGCGACCCCGGATTAGCAAAGGGACTAAGCTAAAGAAGATAGTCCTGGTGTATCTCAGTGGATAAAGGGGATGACCTCCTGCCTTGCCTTAGAAAAGATAACCTTTTTTTTTAAAAACAAAATGAATATAGTTTGGTCAATTTGGAAAAGATTCTCTGACTTTTTGAAAAATCTAGATGGCGATTCTTTTCTTGAACAGACAGACATTGAAAGTAAATAGATTAGACATATGTTATTGTTGTACTATTTAGCATTAATAATGTTATTATTTTTATTTTATTTTAAAGTGTGTGAAGTTATTTTGAATCTATGTTATTCTTGTTTTATTTTAGTTTTTGTATTATTTCTTTTAATTTATTTTTTTACTATTTCTATTTATTTATTAATTTTTTTTGCTAAAATGAAAAATTAAGCCTTTGTCAATTTGTATGACGATGTTTAAAATGAATGAATGAATATTACTGTGTATCCATCACAATTGGAACAGTGATGGATATTTCAAAATGCTTTTTTCAAAATAATTTTTTCAAAATGTTCAGCACCTTTATAAATATTTTAAGAAACACTGTTTATAAAGATTAGAAGTAAAAAATGCCAATGTCACAATTAAGAAGTCATATTATTTTTCTGAGATACAAATATGATGCAAAGCGTATGACAAAAAACTGTTTTATTCTGACTGATTTGAAGTATTGTTAAAACACCATTATTATTAGAAATGATGTGTGTTTCAGTTAGTTTGAATGAATCATCCTTAACCTCGATGTGCCACGCATATAGCCACAAAAAGAACTGCAACTAGCAAATAGTGCTTAGTCATTTAATTTTCATTCATTCATTCATTCATTCATTTTCTTTTCAGCTTTATCGCTTTTTTAATCAGGCGTCGCCACAGCGGAGTGAACCGCCAACTTATCCAGCATATGTTTTACGCAGCGGATGCCCTTCCAGCTGCAACCCATCACTGGGAAACACCCATATGCTCTCATTCACAAGCATACACTATAGACAATTTAGCTTACCCAATCCCACCCAGAGGAAACCCGCGTAAACACAGGGAGAACATGCAAACTCTACACAGAGATACCAACTGACCCTGCCGAAGCTCAAACCAGCGGCCTTCTTGATGTGAGGCGATCATGCTACCCACTGCGCCACCATGTTGCTGTCATTTATATTTTATTATTTCTTGGCGTCCAAAAGTTTATAACTACTATAGATCTTAGCGCTAATTTACTGTATGTACATTTCTCCGGAGATAGTATATGTAATTTTACTGCCGGTTTGTGTGTGTATGTGTGTGTGTGTGAGAGAGAAAAACTGGCAGGCTATCTGAGAGAAGACAGTGAAACAGGCTGAAATGTAAACAGATAGAGCTTATCTCCATAGCTGGAGACATAACAGACAGCCCTCTCCTCTGGACACGGCCGAGAGCAGATCAGCCGAGGGACGACATGAGTTTACATGGATATTTACTACACAATAAATCCCTTGCCGTTATCACAGCCTAGTCAGATAAACAGCATGATGATGCAGCAACAAACTGCACTATAAAACGACTCGCATGTGGAGGAAAACAAATATGCATTTCAGCTGAAGAGAAAACATCTCTCGGATGGAAAAACAGTGGTGCAATGTTCCTCCTTACCATCTCAACCATGTGCTCTGAAATAAGATGGAAACATTTAGATACATTACCTCGATCTTTTTACACACAAGCCAGGCAATCAACCTGCTCATGTCATTCATTGCCACGGTAACTTAATCCCATTTTGCAGCTGTACAAGTCGTTAAGGTTAGCCGGGTTGGCACAGAGATCCTTGGGAATTGGGTTTTTGACCATTGCAGATACCAAGGATCTCTTGCATGTGAACGTTTTGGGGGACATTTTTAAGAGACGATCGCTATCTGGAATGAGGCTGTTGAGGGTTTTGTGTCATAGGCTGCGGCAGCAGATTCAGTTTGTGTAAAACTGTTGCTACGACACCATTCGATACACGCCACAATTCCCATCTCGTGTGTCATCTGTTTTCAAGGACCACACGCCGCATTAAGATGATGAATCTTACATGCGACATCAAACTCAATCCAAACCAATTTATAGAAACATCAGCCTTATCTGCGAGAGATATTCTGCCAGTGCCAGCTAGTGTTAATGCGAACCCCTAGCATTTTTCCAGCGAAACTGAATACATAGAAAACATTTATCTACAGATCGGGCCAAGAGAAAAACCTCCTCCTGAGAAACTAAAGAACACAATGTGCTCATTCATAAATAAGACTCCCACCCGCACTCTTTTTAAGTACAACACCAATTTGAACCAGTTAGCCCAGATTCACTTTTATTAATAACATAGTTAAAATAATGTTTTGAAAGATTTTAAAGGATAATCCAGGCTAAGAGATTCCAGGCGGGACTCATATTAGCTTTCTAAGATAAGTATACATGCACTGGTTTGGTTTAGGGGATGGAGGGCTTACTGTACCTGTATTACAGCCATTCGCTTTCAGCTTGAGAATGATGTGTTTTGCTAGAACACTGTTCTCGGAACTGATTGAGATGGAGTGTCATCATTATCCTGATTGTGAAATTGATATCAGATATTTTCTTTCACTTTTTCTCTGATGGACTAGTACAAACCGGCTTAGTTCTGTGGGGACTAAGGATGTCACAATACTCAATATAATACTGAACTATTTCATCCACAGTTCAGTGTTTACATGTAAATTTAAATGCATTTTTTGGTGGTTTGGAATTTTTTTTATATAAAAATAGCATTTTTACCCATTTAATAACCCTCTGAATTAAATGTCCATGCACAATGTCCAATAAGTGAGCACTAAATTAGGGCTGCTTTCATGTAAAAGTGACAAGTGCCAGTCATTCATGCCATCATGATATTCCTAGTTTTAACTATATGTGAGCACATGTGGGACCAGAAGCGCACAGAGTACATTCCTATCCATATTTAATCTAAACTCATAAACATTTGTTATTCAAACATTGAACCTTAAGGTGTGAATACATTTGATAATTTTTCTTATCTGAACGAGGGGATGAAAGCTACGACGCACAAATTATTATTTCTTGTTTTGAATTGACAGACTTAAATATGTCCAGTAATTATGTCAATGTGTCCGACTTGACAAGAATTCACTTATAGACTTGAAGGTTATGCATTAAAGGGCACCTATGATGAAAATCTTCTTTTCGTAAGCTGTTTAGATATAACTATGTGTAGGTACTGTATAGTGTGTCCACTTTCATATTAAAGTGATTTAAAGACATTAAGTCTCCTTTTTTAAAATATCCTGATGTTAAAATAGGATCCAAATCCCTCCCATTTTGAGGCTCTCCGCAACGTGATGTAGGAGGATATAAAATATTTCTAAAACAGTGCATGTTTTATATCAATTACATCGATTTTACCGTCTTTATCACCAGAGCCGCATGTCAGTACAATAAAAAAAAAGAAATGTTTCGATCCCGGTTTGTGGACGTTAAATTAGGTTTATTTTGTACATTAACATAACAGATGTCCATACAGCAGTGTATATTAACATGTGTTTTGTCATATTTGTGTGTGCGTGAACTTTGTAACAACATTGTCTTGTTGCAGAAAGGGTTGAGTTAACTTCACAACAAATACATCAAATAATCATTGGGGAAAGTTCTTACTGTAGTATTTCTCACAATCATTACGATGAGATCTGCTTTCTTCATGTCTGTCACTGTGCTGTTTATCTGACACAGCCGGAGATTGAGGCACACTCTGACAGGCATGTGGGAATGATGGGCAGGGAGAGCTAGCATTAAAGGCACAGGCCACAAAAACAGCTACATTGTGTTCAAAGCAGAAAATTCCAATGTTCTAAAAGGTATAATAAATAATCTGATGGGTGTTTTGAGCTGAAACTTTACAGACACATTCCGGAGAAACAAAAGACCTTTCCTAAATCTTGAAAAAGGTAAAATAGTTCCCCTTTAAAGTAAACATTTGAGAAATAATGTGTTATTTGTAACATCTTTGTGTGTTGTGTTTGTGGATCGACGCATAATGAAAACATCTTATTCCAGTTTCTGTGTTTTAAATATTAATCAAAGACAATGACATCACTCATTACTCTTGGCTGAATAGCTGTTGTAGCATCAATAATATTTATCCGTTATTTAATTTATACAGTGAAATTAATTTATAGTACGCAGTTTTATATTTGATTATATTATCCAGTTTCTGTAACTGAAAACTACTGTTAGATACCATAAAAACCTGAGACGTACTGATCATTTTAGCTGTATCTTTGCTATATTGTATTCATTTATGTGTTTGCTTCTAGATTTAAGTTTATTTTTACTTTACTTGTTTTTTTTTAACAGAGCATACTGTATCATAGACCTAACCCTATCAAAATGTGGCCCTAAATCAGTGATATGAAGTATTTTGTGAGCATTTTTTTACTGCACCCCTAGAGTGGACAGTATTTCATCACATAATCTTGGCCGCCAAAAAAAGTACAGTAAATTTTGTTGAGAAACTTTTTTTTTTTTACTCCATATCATCAAACAAAAGAGCCCTTGACAGAAAGAGCGGTTTCCATAACCTCTGGTTCATAAAATGTCACTCATGATTTGATTACACTCTTGACTGACAAGCCTCAACGATAAGAAAGCGCATCATTTACAATACTAGAGCCCACAGCCAACAGCACGTGTCTCTGTGATGACTTTTCCTGTAAAACTAGCAAGAAATGACCTGGAATGAAGCTCTTGATCCTTGAGAAGAGACTAAACAGCTCTAACTGTTCAGGCACTCTCAGAACTGTTTACATCTCTCTTGATCTCTTCTCAATTTCCAATAGCAGGTCGGTTTCAGGCAGCAATATGTGAGAAAGTATGCTGTTGTAAGTGCAGCCAATATTAACGTCTTCTAGATAGGGAGGCACATTGGATTATTTACATGTTATCCAGGTTCCAGGAAATATGGATTCGGCCTAGGCTGTTTCTCTGTTCATTAACTGAATTATTAATCTTAGGTAAAACAATGGAAATATCTCTGCAGCTGATGAATCATAGAGTCTAAAGTATACAAAAGTATACTTTTCAAACAATATTGATGATTCCTCTATGAGATCCATATGTGAGATGTGAAACGGTTTTGGGCTTATTGCCAGCACATTTGATCTAAAATCTATAGTTTATACACTTGCCTGATTACGCAAGCTGAGTTAAGTGGACAGCATATACAGTTGAAGTCAGAATTATTAGCCCCCCTTAGAATTTTTTTTCCAAATGATGTGTAACAGAGCAAGAAAATTTTCACATTGTGTCTAATATTATTTTTTCCTCTAAAGAAAGTCTTATTTGTTTTATTTCGGCTAGAACAATAGCAGTTTAAATTTTTTAAAGAACCATTTTAAGGTCAAAATGATTAGCCCCTTTAAGCTATTTTTATTTTTGATAGTCTACAGAACAAACCATCGTTATACAATAACATGCCTAATTACCCTAACTTGCCTTACCCTAATTAACCCTGTTAAACCTTTAAATGTCACTGTAACCTGTATAGAATTGTCTTGAAAAATATCTATTATTTTATATTTAAAATATTATTTAGTGTCATCATGACAAAGATAAAATAAATCAGTTATTAGAAATGAGTTATTTCTGAAGTATTATGTTTAGAAATGTGTTGAAAAAAAATGTCTCCGTTAAACAGAAATTGGGGGAAAAATATAAACAGGCCGGCTAATAATTCTGACTTCAACTGTGTATATACAATTCTCAGAATTTTGCTTTCATTGATTTATCTGGAAAAATGTATTATATTCTTAATTATTATCAGGTTCCTTCATTTATCAGGTTCAATAATTTCACTTAAATGGCAACAAAAATGTTATTAGTCAGTTTGTTGAAATGGTGTATTTTCATACTATTATGATTTTGATACTATTGCTATTCATAGTATTTCATACTAATTTTTCCATACTATTATGATATATACTATTAAGTTATACTAACTTATAACTTAGGTTACTTTACTTAAAATTACTAAAGTGAAATTACTGAACCTAAACACAAGAGCCTGATAAAATTGCTATAAGGGTATATATAAAATATAGTAATATATTCATTCATTCGTTCATTCATTTTCTTTTCGGCTTAGTCCTTTTATTAATCAGGGGTCGCCACAGCGGAACGGACCGCCAACTTATCCAGCATATGTTTTATGCAGCGGATGCCCTTCCAGCTGCTACCAACTGGGAAACCAGTGATGCCCCTATAGTAATCTATATTAAATAAATAACAAGCATATATAGCATTTCTTCCAAATGTTTTCTCCTCGCAGAAATTGACAGTTGGTCAAAATAAAAATATTTTTTTTTTATTGTTCTGATCATGGTTATTCCATCAAATATTGCTTTCTTAACACTTCTGAAATTACATTAGTAAGATGTAAATGAGAGATTGTGAATTTTTTTAATGGTCTCTGAAAGCTAATTTCCATTGATAAAAAGAAGCAACTTGTGCAGAGCTTTGGCCCTGAATGTTAAATTGTGTCTGATTTAACACACCGACCTAGTTTGAAAGCAGCAGAGGTTAGCAGCCTCACTGACACTGCTGTGACTGTGTGTGATGAAGTCCTAATTAGAGGAGGAATGCCAAACTTGCCTGTCTAACAGGCACAGCGAGCCATCTCTCCCTGACAGTGCACAGAGAGAAGGCCGTCATTAAAGCCCACATTTGTTCTGACTAAATTTAAATGTGAAATTCAGTGTTATTTCAAGATTAGTCTCCCTTGGGCTCTGGATGCAGGGTTTTGATCTACAGTGCAGGCCCACTTAAAGTGTTTACGCTTGTGTTTGATAAGCCCTCTTGAAAAATATCAGTGGTTTGCCAGCTATTTGCCTGTCACCAGTTGCAACTGAGTGCTGAGATGATTGCCTAACACTGGTTTGTGGATATGTTCAAGCCATCAGGTTTGACATCAGATTATAGCTTAATGTATTATTTTCTTATCTAACCCTCCTTTATTATTGTTAAATATGAACTGTAGCTTGATCGGCACAGCTTGGTTCAATTCACTGCATGTTTATTTTAAATAACACCAAGGTAGCTTTTCTCATTTTGTACATTTCTAAGTTTAAGGTAAAGCACTAAAAGTAAAACATTAAAAGTTTGTTGTGTCACTGTTGTTTATAGCAAGTCAAAATGTAAAATGTGTGTCCTTTCTGTTCATCATTTACTATTAAAGGTGTAATTTGTCACAAACCCCTTTTTTTCTGTTGAACGCCAAAAAATATATTTTGAAAAATCTTAGAAACTGGTGCAATTGACTTTCATAGTGTTTGCTTTTTCTACAATAGGTGTCAATGGTTACTGGTTTTAAACATTCTTCAAAATATCTTCTTTTTTGTTCAAAAAAGAAAAAGAATGAAACACATGAAGCTCTAGAGGGACTTGATTATATAGTGTGAATTAAAATGTTTAATGACTTTTCACTAAAAGTAATTGATTCAGAAATATGCACGTTTATAGCAAATACTGTATATTATGTACTGTATTATATTATTTTATTTTTTTCAGTAGCGTTCTCTTAAGGGGATACACATACAACGGTTTATATGCACACAGACTTTTAATTTCAGTCAGCCAGCCCCAGGGCTTCCAGTTAATTGTCATCCCATACAAAATCGCTGCAATTAAGGTCTGATTTCTTTTTAAAACCATGCAGCGATCTTCACTGCTTGGCTGAGATACTATATAAAGTGGGTATCAGACCAAACAAGAAGCACTGCAGTAAATATTTTTGGTCACACTTTATTTTGATAGTCTGTTTCTTGAATTTAAGTTACATTGCAACTTATTCTCATAAGATTATAAATAGACTGTTAGGGTTAGGGTTAGTGTAAGTTGACATGTACTTGCAAAGTTTCTTAAAGTCAGTTAAATGTCTGTTGAATGTCAGTATCAACAGATATTAAGTAGACAGTCTACTAATACTCAAATGGACCTTCGAAATAAAGTGTTACCATATTTTTTTTTCGCGCCATGTCTTTAAAATATGGAAATGAATTTTACCCCTGTATTTTTAGTGGATTTCCGGCGCTGGTCTGCGGCTATTGACGGCACCTGCATTTAAACTTCTCTTTTTACATTTTAACAACCAGATGGATGCTTAAATCTATTTGATTGATAATATTATAATTACATTACAACATCGATGCTGTAAAAGGAAGCTTATGAAATTTAAAATAGTCACATAAAACTCTCACCGGAAGTTCATCATTGGCTGAAAAACACTAGCTGTGCAAATAGCCCATTTGGATACTCTTGTCATTAGTGACACTGCTGGCCATTAAGTGTTATTTAAGAGTTGTTATTTAAACTTATTGCATGTGTTTAAAACCCTTTCAGTAAAATACTGATGATGAACATTTTACATACACATAAAGTAATAAAAATAATTAGGATAGTTTGATAATAAAGTTAATTTGAGGTTATATACTATATAATTTTGGCTAAGTGAAGCTGTAGTAGAATGAAGGGAACTCTTTCATAAAATGTTGGCATTATTGTACAGAAAAAAAATCCATTATCTTGAATATTATAAGCATTCATTTCCTGTGTCATATGAGTGGGAGTAAATGTCACACTCCTTTGTTTTGCAAAACGTGCTTATACTGGAATGTATTTATTATCATAATTGCAATAGTTGCTTAATAACTAAGGACTTACCCTTAAACTACACTCAAAACTAACTTGAGTTGTTTTGTCAGTACTTTCTTTACATTACTATAAATCACAGCCAAAATCGACAGACTTTGACAAACATCCTACTATCATTTTATGAGGGAGTTTTATTACAGACCTCATACATTGGCAACATATGTAATTTTCAATTAATAAATATTGC
The DNA here is from genome assembly GCA_903798035.1 of Danio albolineatus. NCBI lineage: Eukaryota > Metazoa > Chordata > Actinopteri > Cypriniformes > Danionidae > Danio > Danio albolineatus. The sequence goes on from CAIGQQ010032341.1 coordinate 18,811, forward strand.
TACATAAAGCATATTTAAAATAATGAAAATCCTATTTTGGAGGATTGCAGATTAAACTGCAGATTCAAATTGCCAACTTCCCAGTCCAGACCAAGAATCTGCCATTGAGATGAATGGAAATCAATAAAGTATGGCTTTCTCCAGTTATTATACACCTCCTTGAACTTGACAGAGGATAGTCAGTACTAGATTATTTCCACCTTGAATGGAGTGGACTATTGCCCATATATCCATCATGTACCGTCAATTGTGCTTGTTGGCCCATTATTGTCATCAATCCATCAATCACTTCATGATTTTTGTTTTTTGGAAATCTTCTGTGTTTTCTTGGTGAAACTGGGGCAGGGATGAACATAGCAAACACTGTGGAATGTTAATAACTAGTTCATTTATTTGTGTGACTGAATGCAGTTTTATTGCCTATAAATAAGAAGTGCTGGTTCCCAAGAAATGATTTATTGAGTGTTATGATATTCGGCCTCCAGTGGGGGCTGCAAAACTAAGCTCTTTGCTGTTTTTGCTATAAAATCCTTTGTTTTGAGATTTTGGAGAAGTTTACGCTATCGTTGCTTTTGGTTCATGACTGGAAAGCTGTTTGGAAATGTTGCACAAGTACAACGTTTGCTGAGGATGTTGCCTCATGATTTTATTTTTTCCAGAAACCCTGGATAGTTCATTAGATTACTCATGTGGGCATCACATTTAGAGACTGATCCACTCTGACCCCTGGATGTCCGGCAAAACACATAATGAATGAATCATTGAAGCAAAACAGCTATGATGGATGCAGTAACTTAGACTATGATCATTTGAGCTGTGTTCATGCATGTGAATTGTAAGACTGATAGTTCCGGCTGTAAATTCTGACTAGATGACCTGCATTCAAAGACATGCCGTCTATATTAATATGCCAAGTTGCTATGGTGCTTGGAAGCCATTTCCTGCCAATCGGTTATAGTTTACTTCAGTATTTTGTTTGTATATTACTATTATTATTTGGTTTCATTGAATACTTCTGTTCTCCATCATATGTCTGCCTTTTTGTGAAAGTAATAAGTGACATGAGGTTGTGTATTACAGTGATTTTACTGAAGTTAAGAGCTTGTAAACTAGAAGACAATAAGCAGAGAGTGAATCGTAGCCAAGATAAAATCACTGTAAAATCACTGTAAGTCCTCTCAGGGCTCATTAAACCCTGTAATAAACATCAAATCAATTGTTAAGGTGATAGAAACAACGTAAACAGTTTCATATTTAAAAAGAAGCGATTAAGCACTGTCATTTTCTTATTTAAAATCTATTTTTTAATTCTCCATTGCAACATGTAAAGCAGTGATTGCGGCTTTTATATTTAGCTCTGTAGAAGATAAGAATGCTTATCTCAGCAGTCATTGCTCGGAAGGAGCAGCTGCTTGTGGACAAATTAAGGAGACTGAGCAATGCCTGTCTTTGTGCAACTAGAAGCTCCTATACAGCTAAAAATAATTGTGTGCATAATCGAATGCAATATTTGTGTCAGGCCAAATCTGTGCATCTTTCACTGACTGAATGCCAGTGGTACTTAAATCACTGGAGTTTATAAATAAATTTTGGTAACGCTTTCTTTTACGACCCGCAAAGTACCCCGTAAGTACAGTGAAATAACGGTGTACTTTTCTGTACGTATAGTATAAGTATTTTGAACGTACGTGTAGGTATAAGGGAACAAACTGTAATGCTTGGGTAATAAGGGGGTAACAACCAGATATGCAACACGCAAAGTGCCGCGTAAGTATATTGATTTTACAGTGTACTTTTCTATAAAGTGCAAAGGAACAAACGGGTAATGTTTGGGTAATAAGGGGGTAACAACCAGATATTTAATACACAAAGGACCACGTAAGTATATTGCATTTACCGTGTACTTTTCTTTAAATATTGTATACATATAAAGGATGATGCAAGGGTGGCAACAACCTAATGCAACCTGCAAACACCTGCGTAAGTACATTAGTAATAGTACCCTTATTCAGTGCTTGGGTTTTATATGGGGTGTTTAGTAAATAAAAGATTTACAACCCATATTGTATATTGTATTTTAAATCTGCAATTAAATATAAATATTTTTCATGCACTACTTACCTTATGAAAGTGTACTCGTCGATCTCACCACCGCCAGAAATTTCTCAACAACATTATCAACAAATAACTTTGCATGATATACTGTCAGGGTTTAATGCAGAATAAAACATGCTAGCATCTTTACTGCAATTTGCAGGTGTGTGTGTGTGTGTGTGTGTGTGATGGGGGGGGGGGGGGGGGGGGGGGGGGG
>CAIGQQ010032343.1:0-28012 GCA_903798035.1 Danio albolineatus
GATAGATAGATAGATAGATAGATAGATAGATAGATAGATAGATAGATTTTGCAGAGCATTTTTACATTGTGTCAAATTATCAGAGGCCTTTTAATACATGTGTGTATATATATATATATGTGTGTGTATAAGACTTCGAACCACTGGTACGTGTTACTAAGGGTTTGAGTTAAAGTCCATTTTTTTTCAATACTGTAACTGTTGAGTTAACAAGTGAACCTAATAAAACCCACAATGGAATACATTGAGGCAAGGGTCAACTATATGATGAAAGTACAATATCAAAGTACATTTTAGTAAAGGTGTTACAAGTGCTGTACAGTTTTACAATTTATTAACTACAATATTTCTTGGCCACACATATACATTATTATTGTGGCAAAGTTGGTTTTATATTCACACATTCGTTCATTTTTAAACTGTGATAAGCTACTTTGAATGTTAGGTCTTATAGATCTAACGTTAGCACTGTTTATTAACTGCGAACTGTTGTACTTTGATAGTTATTGTCTTCTAATTTGATTTCACTATTTTTGCAAATAATACTTTTCTGAAATTATATTATTAATGAGAAAGTATGAATGTGTGTATATAAAACCAACTTTACCTCAATTACGTGTTGCCACAAGAGGTTAATGCACATTCAATGTGCACTATTTAGCAGATTACTATTGTGTCATCTACTTCCGGGCATGTTTGTAGGTACAAATTTTATTTATTTATGTTTTGTTCAAGGTGATAACATCATAGAGATCGGTGCCAACTGGATCCATGGCCCATCGAAGGAAAACCCAGTGTTCCGTTTGGCATGCGACTATCAGCTCCTGGATAAAGAGTCGATGTCTGAAGAAAACCAGGCCATTGACATTGGGGGTCATCCACTGTTTGTCCCCAACTGGTTTACCAGTTCAGGTCGGAAACTGGGGCCTGAGACTATGGGCCCAGCGCTTGAGTTTTTCATGAACTTACTAGAAAGAAGCCAGCAGTTCCACAGCACCGGTGGAGAACCTCTGCCGAGTGTTGGAGAGTTTATCAAGGCAGAAGCTGAACGTCTGGCCCCAGAGGAGTGGAAGGAGGACCGAGATAACTTTGCAGTGAGGATGGCCCTGATAAACACACTCCTCAAGCTTGAGTGCTGTGTCAGTGGAACACACACCATGGATGATGTTGGTCTGGGAGCCTTTGGCATGTATACAACTCTTCCAGGACTGGACTGCACTTTCCCAGGGTGAGTTTCTGTGGTGTTTTTGTCATTTTGAATGTGTTGTTTTGAAATGCGTCCTTGAGCACTGGAAAGGCACTTTATAAAATAAATGTATTATTGTGGTCTAAATTATCCAGTTCCAACAGTACTTTCTTAAGTCTTGTAAACTAAATGTGTTCAATTTGTTTTCCCTCTAGAGGTTATGAAGGTTTGACTGATCACATGATGAAGGAGCTTCCCCGGGACATAGTCTTGTACAACAAGCCTGTGAAGTGCATTCACTGGAACTACACTAAGAATGGGCCAAACACTGGAGGAGCGTCATTACCAGTTACGATTGAATGTGTTAATGGAGAAACATTTGCAGCAGATCATGTTATTGTCACTGTTCCACTGGGTGGGTATAGTAGATTCTGCTTGAATTGCTGGCTTCGTGAACTATTAGCCTCTACAACTCATTTGTATTTGTTGGGTAGCTTATGTTTTTGTGGCAAAACAATCCAGTGAGAGCAAAAAAATAACTGTTCTGTCTTTATTTTTGTCAGATTTTACAAATAAATAATTTAATAATAATAAACATAAAAATAATAATTTAATAATCTTGCTTTGTTTATTTTTTACAGGATACATGAAGAAGCACCAGAACACTTTTTTGAGTCCTTCTTTTCCACTGCACAAACTGCACTCCATCCAGAGAATGGGCTTTGGGACGAACAACAAGATCTTTGTTGAGTTTGAGCAGCCTTTCTGGGATGAAGACTGTGAACTGGTTTACCTCGTATGGGAGGACGAGACTCATCTTGCTGATGTTGTTTCAGATTTGAAGATGTCCTGGATTAGGAAGTTGACTGGGTTCACTGTGCTGAAGCCCACTGAAAGGTAACCGCTCTTTAGGAAACTACTTCAATACTATAGATTAAAGGTTTATCAAACCCCTAAATGAAAATATGCTGTAAGTGTACTCACCCACAGGGCATCCAAGAGTTTCTTTTCCTCAGTAGAACATTAGAGAAAAGCTGTTGCTGAATCTGTAGTTGTACTTGGTGATTCATTAAATGCAAGTCTACAACAACAAATATATACAGACAAAACTAAATGAATACTTGTGACTACTTTGACATCTTGGATAATCACCCAAAAATTACAATTCTGTCATCATTTACTCATGCTTTACTTTCTTCTGTTGAACACAAAATATATTTTGAGGAAAGCTGGTGAACTCTAACCATTGACTTCCATAGTATTTTTGTTGTTAAAATGGAAGTAAATTGTTACATGTTTCCAACATTTTTCAAAATATCATCTTTTGTGTTTAGCCGAAGAAAGGAAATCAAAAAGGTTTGGAAAGGTTTTAAATGTTAAGTATTTCCCTTTAGGTGAGACAATTAGTCAATGCATCCATGTTTGGAACCTTTTTACTTTAGGAAAGTACGACTTGTAATAGATTCACAATGTTTAAAATGTGGCATTACACTACAAAAAGCTTGTCCTTCAGAATGTGTTAAACACACTTAGAAATGTGCAGGGACTGTTGAAAAAAATATCAATGTTGTTAAAAACGTTCAGTTTCTAGCACAGACTGAACATTTAGCTTCACAGAATCTCATAGACTGTATTCTATGACGGGGAGTCTCATAGTGGTAGTATCCATTGACTTGGATCATATGAATCACCATGTACCACAAGTTCAGTTAAAAAAACTTGTTCTAATGATAATGTTCTATTGAAAAAAAGTCACCTACATTTTGTTTGACCTGAGAATAAATGAACAGCAGTCGGCAATATATGCTATTGTAATGTCATTTTTTTTTGTTGTACTATCCCTTTAAACAATTATGAGTATGATGTTGTACAGATTTGGACATGTGCTCTGTGGATGGATCGCAGGGCAGGAATCAGAGTACATGGAATCTCTGTCTGAACTGGAAGTGCTGCAGAGTGTCACGCAGCTTCTCCGCATATTTACTGGTAACATATTTACCTTTTTATCTTAATAGGATTAATAATATTCTTAATAATATTATTAAATGTGGTCTAATAGTCTTGAGACCACATTCAGTATGTGCAAAACAAACAAAACACAAAGAAAACTACATATCTGAATATATAAAGACAATACTTAAAAGAAAATAAGTACATTTGTGACTTAACCACAAATAAATAAACTAAAATCACTATAATGAGTAATTGGCGAAAGAAAATGAATCAATATAATGGGTAATATATTTTATTAATGCAATTTCAAGAACTTGTTGGATCTTTTCAATTTTTAGGAAATCCAACTATTACACCAAGGAAGCTGTTAAGAACTCAATGGTTCCATGAGCCCTATTCCTGTGGATCTTACTCCTACGTGGCCAAAGGTTGCTCAGGATATGACATCGATAACCTCGCTGAACCCTTGCCGCTGAAAGGCTCCGACTCAAAGGTTTGTCATTGTTTAGCTATTACAATTCATTCTTCTTTTATGGGCTGTATGCTATAAGCAGATTGTCTTATTGTATATGTTTGCGTTATTAAATGATGATGCTGTCTTGTAAAATACAGTAAATGATTCTTTGCTTTTGCAGCCTTTGCAGGTGTTATTTGCAGGAGAAGCCACACACAGGTCTTTCTTCTCTACGGTGCATGGAGCTTTACTCAGTGGCTGGAGAGAGGCAGAGCGTCTGATATCTCACCACACTCCTGCTTCTGGGTCATTCTCATCTAAACTGTGAATGCTGTCCTCAGCAAGAAAGATTGCCCCTTTTGTTGAATCTGAAAGGGTTTGTGCCTTATAATCGGGAGTTGAAGGATTATCTGGATGTAATGACTGCATGGCAAATGTTCAAATGCCATTCCAAATTATGTAATCTTCTTCGGCAAATGTTTCAAAATTTCAGTAAGTCTTTACACTGAGGTTTCATTAGTTAACATGAACTAACAGCGCACGGTGGTGCAGCATATATTCATATACAACAATGCTAATGGCTCAAAAGGAAGCAGAGGTGGTATCCCGATCGTGACATTTTTGCTACTTGAAACAAACACATTTTGCATTATTCTTTTAATCTTATCGAGTAACATTATCTTATTTTAAAAAGGCTAACGCTAAATGTAGTTAAATACATGACCAGTGCTTGAGCATCACTTGGGGTCTTTCGGTAGCCATGACAAGGGCCAGATGGAATCTGTGGACATTTTTTGCTATTTCTGTGCAAAATTTTGTTAGAAATCTGCGGATTCATGCGGAATGATTTTGGGAGTATCATAACTAAAAACTTAATATATGAAATAAAAAGTAATACTTTTTTAACTTTTATTTAATGTTTACTATGCGAATCCAATTAGATCCACTTTATTTGGTAAACAAAGCATGTTTCTCATATAAAATATCTACTAAAAGACAGAAAATATTACTTTACAAACTGTATAGCAAATAAATCATATGAATATTTTCATATTAGTCAATAATGTTACTGAAATTAATAAAAAATCCTGAATAAATATAATTGTACACACATTTACACAAGTAAATAAACTGAATTAATGATGGGGTCAAAATCTGCAGATATCTGCGCACGCAGATTCCGTGTGGGCCTATATGACTTCTTGCCTGATATATATATATATTATAATTTCATGTATGTGTATATATTAGTTCATGTTAACTATTGCTAACAAACGAGGCCTTATTGTTGTTACCTAATTGAAACCATTTTAACTGAATGCCTGTACTTTGCACAAATGCTAGTTGTTGTTTTTTGTGATCTGAAAGTAATTTTATATATTAAACATATTTTCTCATAATACTTTGTGTGTTTGTTTGAGTCTTGTCTGAATGTTTTTGTTCAAAACAGTTATCAGTAAATATTTTTAGCCTCTTTTTTTGTCATAATTATATTTGTCATCATATTTCAACTAACTGCAATACATTCATACATAATTATAGAAGCCAGTGCTTGGGTTATAAATCGTTTAAAATCGCTTGTAACCAGAATTAAACTGTAAATATTAAACGGACATTTAAAATCATTATCATTATTTAATTCATTTAAGGGTACAAACTGTTGTCCAGACCACATGTACTGTCACAGGAAACTTATTGACTATTAGGCATTATATTAAGTACATTCATTCATTCATTTTCTTTTCGGCTTAGTCCCTTTATTAGTCAGGGGTCACCACAGCGGAATGAATCCAGCATATGTTTTTTATGCAGCGGATGCCCTTCCAGCCGCAACCCAACACTAGGAAACTCCCATACACACTCATTCACACACACACTACGGCCAATTTAGCTTATTCAATTCACCTATAGCACATGTCTTTGGACTGTGGGGGAAAGTCCATCCAGAAATGCCAACTGACCCAGCCGGGGCTCAAACTAGCGACCTTCTTGCTGTGAGGCGATTGTGCTACCCACTGTGCCACCAAGACGCCCCTCATATTACATTTTATATATTTATTCTATATATATTACTGTGCATAAAAAATACATGAAATATGGACCCCTGTATGCAAAGTACAATAATATTTATTTTAAAGAATTGCAATGTAACAATTTCCCTGCATTTGCGTTGCAGTTTGCATGAACTCCTGTATTTATTTATTTTACTGTATTCAGTATTTGAAAATTCGCAAACTAATCATTTAAAAGTAGTTTCATTATTAATTACATTATAATATGAATATTTTAAAGCCAGCACAAAACATTTATTATAAACTATGAAAATATACCTACCTATTATTGTTCCCCATCCCGCGCAGTAGGTGGCGGTGTGCCCAAAAGACGCTGTGTCTTAGTTCCAAAAGCTACCAAAGAAGATTCACGATTGAAACCTCTCTTCATCTTTTTGCAAGAGAACGTTACAAGTTCTTTTCAGTTTGCAAGTAAATGGTGAGTGGACTGTTATACACCTGCAAGTGCAACGTTTGTTTATTACTTATCTGTTAAACCATCCGAACTGGCCTTAAACTAAATGTAAGAATGTCGTTTTTGGTCGTGGAGTGTTTCTCACAGACGCATTTGATGGATAATATAGTTTTAAGCAAGGTATTAAGACATGTCGTTAATTCAAAACAGTTCAAAGTAATGCTCACTAGTACTTTTTAATATATATAGTGTCTGCTTTTTTGTTTTAGTTCTGGTGCAGCCATGGAAAGGGGTCACGAAGAGCTTCTACAGCTGAATTAGAGCTTTAAATCTGGGCATCAAAAGTCAAAGACTTGGTTACAATGGAGCAAGGTTTGCCATTTCCAAAAGCAGCCTCACAGCGTCTTATGATTGGATGCTTAAAAAGTGAAAATGATAGTACATTCACATCTCAGACCGACTCCATGGAGCCAGAGATAGAAGTCAAACTGGAACCTGATCAGGATTCTTCATCACTTGATTTAAACCAACCACAAACGTTTCCTCATTCTCCTGGCGATATTAAAGAGGAAAACATGGACTTTAGCGTGCAAGTCTTACCAACAGGCCTCATACCTCCAGTTGAGATGGAAGAAGACTCTGAAATCAGAACAAATAAGGCTGATTCAAGCAAGAAATGCACGGGCAAGCAGAAAACGATGAGAAAACGAAAAGCTATTGACGCATCAAGCCATTCAATGAGATGTTCCACAGAGCAGAGTAAGACAACTGACCGAATTATACCAACTGAAGTGAATTCTGATGTGTCGGGCGAAGAAATCAGTTATGTAATAATACAAGAAAACACCACACAAAATTCAAAGAAAGCAGGTTCAGGCAAAACATCCGGCAAGGAAGAGCGGTTTATGTGTGAAACCTGTGGGAAAGGATTTCAGCGGTCAGATCTGCTCACGGATCACAGGAAAATCCACAGGAGACAGAAACCATACGCTTGTGAGCATTGCGGGATGAAGTTTGCCAAGCCATCTTATTTGAAAATCCACTTGCGCAGACACGCCGGTGACAGGCCAATCACATGTGACCAGTGTGACAAGAGGTTTTTCGACACCTATGACTTAAAGGTGCACCAGAGAGATCACACTGGAGAAAGACCTTATACATGCTCTGAGTGCGGGAAGGGCTTCAAACGCATTTACATTCTCAACAAACATAAACTGACCCACTCGAAGGAGAGACCGTTCCAGTGCTCTGTGTGTGGTAAAGCTTACAGATATGGCTACAGTTACAGGTTGCATATGAAAGAGCATCTTGAAGAGGGTCCATGATGTGTGCTGGCATATTTATATACATTCTCATTCCTCCCTTCAGGGCAGAATATATCCACATGTATACTGTAAAATGTGTTAGAGAATGAGTAGACTTTTAAAAGGAAAATGATTGAATATTTGTTCCACTCTGGAAGAACCGTGTGGTTGAGTAATTTAGTTTTTAATTTATTTCTTGCTTATAACTGTGTGTTACAATTAGGGGATTACAGATAAGTCTCATTTTTTCTGATCATTTGTGTTTGAAGAAATGTTTCAGTTCAGAGTGTAGAGAAGATTTCATAATAGAATTAACTACCTGTGTAAGATGAATCAACAACACTGCTAAAGCAAGTTTTACATTAGTCAAATAGTGATAGAATCATAATAGTTTGGAAATAACGGTAATTTTGCTATGATGAACCATGGACTAATTACCTTTCAAAGTGCATAATACACCTTAAAGTAAAAATTCCTAAATATCATTACATTTAAAATAATAATTTCTATTTAATAATATATTTAAAAATGAAATTTACTGTTGTGATACAATGCTGAATTTTTAGCAGGCATTACTCTTTGAAATATGTGTGATGTGCTGATTTAGTGTTCATTTCTCTTTAATATCAGTTGTAATAATTTATAGTTTATTAACAGCTGGTTTGAGGATTTATTTGAAATAGAATATATTTGCTAAGATTAGTAATGTACTTACTGTCACTTTTGATACATTAAATGCTACCTTGCTGAATAAAAATATTTCTTATTGAAAATAAAATAAATGACATCAGACCTTTGAATGGTAGTGTACACATTTTAAATCACTCTCATTTAGTTTAAAACCTGTATTTTCATTTGTGAAAGGCATTTTAAAGAATGCATGTATGTGTTTTCATATAATGAAAGTCTTTGGACCCACTGATTGTTGTGAAGAAAAAACACGTGAAACATTCTTTAATTCTTATTATATTGTTGCACAGAAAAAAAAGTAGTAATACAGAAATGGAATCGTACAGTATGGGGATCTTGTTGGGTTCGGTTGTTATTTGATCATTTCTCCAGCAGAGAGAGACAAACTCCTGTTTTTCCCGTTCATGTTTTGCTGCGTAAGCAAATGCCCAGTGTGTAGCCGCTAGCCAATGTTTTTTGTCAGTGTTTGCTCTTATGAAATTATTACTAGACAGAAAGTTAAAGTCTTTTAAAGAAATGCACATTTTGTAAATTCACACTTGTGTGTGTATGTATTTAAAGGTGGAATCATGTAAGTTGCATTCTGTTTGACCTAAAGCATAATTGCCTCGAATATTTACCTTTTGATTAATATTTTGAACCAGTTCCCTGATGCCATTGTAACAGATTGTGCTTCTTGTGTTTGAACTTTTACAGTTTTATCTGTGGTGCATCGGAACGGTAAACAACATGAAACTGAGGTTAAACTAAGAGATGAACATGAATCCACTGCTGCCTCACATTTGGAATCGGAGGTGTCTGATAGTGATGGCCCAGAAAGCAGCATTGCCCCAGATGTGATCGAGACTGAGAAAATCGACTTTGATTTCTCCTCTGAGGAATCCTGTAATGAGGAGATAGAGGATGACATGAGCCGCTGGAGCAAAGCAGACTCCTACTTGAGCAAATATCCTCCAAATAATGAACCAAGGAAATCGTAACTGAGCAGTCAAGAACCTGCACTGGGGTCTTCAGTAGAAACACCTAAAGATGCCTGGGAGCTTTTCTTGAGAGAAAACATCATTAATGACATCCTACAATTTGGTTGGAGTGAGGGAAACATCAGTAAATGGAGAAGTATGGCAAAAAGTCACTAAAGAAGAGCTAAATGCTTTTATTGGTTTGAGCCTTCAAGAGATGTTGTGATGTCCCAGTACAAGAGCTGTTTTTGGATCAATTACAGAACCTGCTTTTTTAGAGCTGCCATGTGTGTTGGCAGATTTGATGACTTTCACAGTTACTTGCAGTATGATAACCTGAGAACCAGAATGGAAAGAGAAACATTAGACCAACTGGCAGCCTTCTGAAATGTGTGGGACCTGTTCCTGGTCAACTGTAGGAAAAGGTTCATCCCGGGGAATTGTGTCACTGTGGGTGAGCAGATTATGCCGTTCGGAGGAAGATGCACACAGAGTTGTCCTATGCTATTGTTGCTGTGATCTACTCAAGCAAACAACTAGGAGAGGAGAATAAAGAGATGCTTGCAGAGAACACCGTCCTGAAGTTATCCAATGGATGTCAGCAGAAAGGTACAAATATGCATTTATAATTCATAATGGTTTTGTAATTAACTAATGAAAAGTGGCATTTCTCACGCTCACAAAAGATTTAGGTTGACTGCCTTCAACAATAAATGTTTTCTGCTGAACTAATCAGCATATTGCCGAAAACATTGTATAATCTTAAATATTCAGTAAATAAAATAACATTTCTATTTAGTTAAATAAATAAAATTAATACATTCTGACAGACTGAGAAATAGATATATTCACTCATTTTACTCTGGTGTAGTCTATTTCAGAAGTCGAAACTGCAATAAACCGCCAACTATTTCAGCATATGTTTTTTTTTTTACGCAGCGTATACCCCTGGTTATCATAGTACTGGGAAACACCTATAAACACTCACATACACACTTGTACTCTCTGGCCAATTTAGTTTATTCAATTCACCTATAGCGCATGTCTTTGGACTCTGAGGGAAACCAGAGCACCCAGAGGAAACCCACGCAAACATGGGGAGAACATGCAAACACACAGAAATGACAAATGACCCAGCTGGGACTCGAACCAGCGACCTTCTCGTTGTAAGGTCACTGTGCTAACCACTGTGCCACCGTGCCACCCCAATATAAGAAAAATAAATGCATTGAAAAAAACAACTGAGAAAATTGTGCATATTTATAATAATAATAAATGCCTTTGAACCATTCAAAAACAACCGTAAATGAATATAATGTAATAAAAAAATAAATAAATAAAACAAAATTCTGAGAGATTGTGATGTTTTCTGATGCAAAAAACCTTGGGAAAAACTTCAATTGAGAATGCACACAGTGACAATAGAATAATCATTTGTTAATATTTCATTGTTTACCTTTTGTGTTTTGATTGCCAGTTCTTCTGCACATTTATTCAGAAAGCATTTTCTCTGTTATCAGATATGAAACAAACACGACGACACCAATGTATGCATAGAAAATCTACATTGACATGGCATCAATATGTTTGATTAATGAGCAGAGTATGAATTCTCCTTGGCCAGACATCATCGTTTTCCTGCATGTAGCCTGCGGGAAGTCAGTAGCAATACATTTCATATCGTTATTTCATCACAAACATTTTTAAACTCAAACATTTAAGTGTGGGAAAACCAATAATGCATAATACACAATACATAAAGTAGCCTTTAGCTCTATGATTTTACCATAGCGCTGTATTTGCTCTGTGTCTTTCTTCAAATCACTTAAAGGGCACCTATTTTACCCCATTTACAAGATGAAAGATAAGCCTTTGGTGTCTCCAGAATGTGTCTGTGAAGTTTCAGCTCAAAATACCCATCAGATAATATATGATAGCCTCCAGAATTTGCCCATTTTTGTGTCTGAGTATACTGTAGCGGTTTTTGTATAGCCTGTGGCTTTAAATGTGTGTCAGATAATGTGTCAGAAGATGTGTCAGATAAACGGCCGTCAGAGACAGACTCGGATGAAGCTGGAATGTACAGCTCATTAGTCAAAAATACCAAGTATGTTTATTTCATGCATTTAAGGTGGAGTTTATTCAAGCCTTTCTGTAGTGATGAGTCTCACAAATATCATTTGCAGTACACACACATATTAGTATTTACTGACTCCATGTGGCCGTGGCGATTATAGCAGTTAAGAATTAGATAGCGATTTTAATGTCTTGATTACTAACATCCTCTGTTTTAAAAACTTTTAAACTTGTAAAACATAAAAATCACAGCGAGTTGTAACAAATATTTAATCAGTTTATTTGCAAAAAAAAAGTTCTATGGATATGTGTATACATGTTTATATAGAAACATGGCACCTGTCAATCAATTCAGGCAAAACCACACTTCTACGTCACATTGCGGTGGGCCTTAAAATCACTGGGATTTGTGTTCTGTTAACATCAGGGAATAAAAAAAAGAGACATTTATTGGGTTTACAGTATATCATTCTAATATGACAGTGAACACACTATACATGCACACAGTTCTGTCCAAACAGCTTACCAAAATTGATTTTCATCATAGGTGCCCTTTAAATCATAGCTTACATCAATTTAGCAACCTTCTAGTCTAGATTCCAGACTCAGCCTCTGACAGACTGCCTTTGTTTTGTGTTTACTCTCTTGCCATTATTGAGTGTGTGTTTCCCCTCATAATAGGTCTTAACATCACATTGGACAGCATCTACACCAGTGTCCCTCTGGCGGAGAAGCTTTTTGAGAAGAGCTTGACCATGGTTGGCGCCATTTACCATAAAAGACCACACGGGCACACCGATCATGAAGCCAACCAAATCAGGAGCACCACACACCTCTGAATTTGGACTCTGTGGCAACGTGTCCATGGTGAGTTATGTACCAAAACAAAAAAAGGCAGAGATTCTGTTAAGTATCATGCTCCCCAGCGAAGTACTGAATGAAACCAATGCAAAAAAAAAAAAAAAAAAAGCCTGAGGTCTTTCAGTACTACAACCGCACTAATGGAGGAGTCAGCAATGTTCTGCAGATGGCTAAAAATTATACCTGCAACAATGTACAAAGAGATGGTCCATGCCGATGTGGTATAACATGCCGAATATTGCCATTGTAAACTCTTACACCATTTTCATTGCTCAGCACCCCGGTTTCATGGGTGGTGGGCTTAACACTCAGTTGTTCATAAAAGAGCTGGTCAAACAACTTGTAGTGCCTCTACTTATTAGACGCAGAGACGTAAGCCATGGCTTGTCCAAGAACATCCTTGAGGCCATGGAGAGATGCGGAGTAGTGCAGTGACTGTTTTCGCTTCCCAAATCACAGAACAGAGCGGTCAGAAAAAAAATAAGGAAGAAATGTTGTTTCTGTCAAGCTTTAAGAGACAGAAAAGTGAGCAGTTTCTGTAGTGAATGTGGTTGTCCTGTCTGCAGAGAACACAGTTACATGGTGGTGATTTCCCAGCAATGCGTACGTTAATGTCCCACACACTTTTGGTATTTCTAATCGATTAATGACTGTACTGCTGATCGTTTTATATACTTTTTTAAGTAACATTAATTATAAATTCCGTGTGTATAGTGAACATAGATTTTTGATACTCATACTTTAATGATTACCTGATAACCCACTAAATGAACTTAAATGTGATTTATGAAGGCTTTGGATCACCCATTGGTTGGCCATTATTTTGAGAAGATATTTTGTAGATTAGTATGCAAATATGAAGTAATCCAATTACTGTGTAAACATTTATAGAAAAGAGTAAAGACAAGACATTGTACCAAATATTTGGTAATATTTTTAAAGCATACTTAATCTAATATTGCCAAGCCATATGACAAGCCATATGATGTTCTTTTTAAATCGTTCAAATGTTTGAATTTTGTTTAATCCATCGAGTGATATCAAAATTAAGATCACTACTAAAATATGTGAGACAGCTGATGGGACATCAAAAGACAATTTCCTTGAACGGTTGATCAGTTCATGAAAATAATGGCAGTGGTAAACACACTGACAAACTTGACAATACTTGAGTGTTTTGTCCTACAACTTATTGTTATTTACTTATATGTTTTACAATACGTTACACAGGTTCGAAAATTCTCATTTTATTGTTTCGGACGTCAGGTTTCCCGCCAACACTGACAGTTAACGGGTTAATCTTTTAACACAACTGTATTCTTATTTATGTAAAGAAAATGGCATCCATCTCTTCTAATATGTCATTCAAATTTGGCAAGTTTTAAGGGTTCAATTCTGTTCAACATCCTAAGTGATCAAATTTACTAAACGTATAGGCCTGTTTTAAAAAATCTTAACCCAGGTACTTCTTGAAAGGTAATGTAAGCTACTTATTTTAGGTCAGTTAGTTGAATGAATGGAGTGTTGTAAAAATGCCTGACTAAAAAGACAAGTAAATAGGCCTATTAACAACGCCACAAGGTGGAGCACAAGTCAGTTTGCACTGCAGGCCAATACACAGCTCAGGTGAGTTTATCAAGTTAAAAACTTTGTATTTTTAATTCTCCCGTCCCTTCTCCAGCAAGATGTGATTTTATGTTAATTATTTTTATGCGATTATTTGTGTATTACATGTATTGTTTCATTTTTCTTGGCTTTAATATGATTGGTTAAATTGAAAACAAATGTTCGTTGTAAAACATGATGTTATTTATTTTCAGGTGTTTTTAGGGGACATTTCCCTGGGGTCTGTTTGTGGGTCATCATCACTTAAGAATCTCACCCCCGTTGTTAAACAAACAAACCCATTTGCTTGCATCAGCCTATTGGTTTCCTTCAGGTGTTTAGTTTCACATATACCACTATAAGCTCTTCCATGTGATCTGGAGTCAATTAGGTTGTTTTATATGGGGAGATTTACTAAAGCGATTTAATGCTTTCTTTTTAGGCAAAACTAATTATTTGAGAAGAGGCCATATTGTGTTTTTTATTAAACAACCCTATTTAAATGCTGATAAAAAATATCTTGCGCTCACGGGGGAATTGACTACATTTACAAATCTTCCCTCTTAATGCTACAGTATAAAACTAATTGTGTTTTTAAATATGCTTTGTGATAAATATAAATATTCCTTTCAAATTAACTCGTAGCCAATAATCAACAGGTTGTCTCTATAAACAAGCCCATATGTTAAATGGCGCGTGTTTATTGGCCGGTCACGTCAATGACGCGCTCAGACGCTTTATGAATATTCAGTGAGTTCCTTGCTGTTACAGTGCAAATAAAGCGAGATAACGGGCCGTGGACAGCGAGCTAAAACTTTTTATTCTGACATGTCAGAGCAATGACTTTTGTGTAAATATAAACCTGGGACACGGATCCCAGCGAAGGAATAGGGTCTGTGCTGGAAGAAGAGAGAGAAGCGCTGATTTTTTTCGGGGTGTGGAAAACCGGACGGCGCATTCACAGTATACTCCCAACAAGTTTGCCTTTTCCAAAAAGTAACAGTGGAAGAGTAAAAGTTACAGTAACAACATGAGCCTGTTGTCTGCTATAGACACCAGTACCTCAGTGTACCAGCCTGCACAGCTTCTCAACTGGGTTTATCTTTCTTTACAAGACACGCATCAGACGAGTGCCTTCGATGCCTTCCGACCCGAGCCCAACTCTTCCCATCCGGACCTGAACTACAGCAAAACTCCTGCCAATGACCTGAGCTCCTCTCTCAACTCCAACTATCTCAACAACTTCTTCCAGCTGCAGAGGAACGAGGTAATTCGCTTTCTGTCGTTCATTTATTCTGGACATAAATTCATGGAGATAACGGTGCCTGTCGACTGGAATAAGATTATGTAAAGCGCAGATGACTGTGCATGTCTAATATAGCGCGCGACTAGTCCTGGTTACATTTATACTCTGCCCAAATGCTTCGTACGACTCACATTCTATTAATCTCTTGTATCTGACATTAATACACTATAAAGAATTTTTATCTTATTAATGCATTTTTTGTCTTGTTTATTTTGCATTACAATGAAAAAAAAAATTCAAAGATGATTCCTCAGATTTACTAAATCTATGTAAGTTAAGTGGTTGTAAAGAATTTATTTAGTTTGCATTTAAACAAATTTAATAAGTTGAACGTTACTAAATTGTTTTTTTGTTTGTTTAAGTTCAACACAAATAAATTGTTTGCAAATAATTATAATAATAAAGTTTTCAGTTTACGTGTGAAGAATAGTCTCGAGGTACACTAAAACCGTGCCAGTCTGCAGCTTTGCATTCTCAGTTTATTGTGTTTTGTAACAGCACGTGGACAGTCGAATGAGCCAGCCATTCGTGAAAGTATCTTATTTTGATCATAAGACTACTTCCTTACATTTCATTGGAACAAGCAGAGGCCAAAAAAGCAGAAGTGTCTGTTTGATGGTCACTTACTGATCTCTATAGACCTAAAATGTAGGAAGTCATAACTGAGCTTAGGATAATCAATGAAATTATATGAATAATTTTTATCATGAAGGAAGTTGTAAATGTAATCAGTTGTTTAATGGCTACAAATTATGCCACATTATGAGAAGAAAAATCTGAAAATGCCATCAATGATCATTTTAAATAATGTTTTATTTATTGTGATGTTTAATGTAATAATAATGTATTTCTAACTTGCCTATCTATCTATCTATCTATCTATCTATCTATCTATCTATCTATCTATCTATCTATCTATCTATATCTATCTATATCTATCTATCTATCTATCTATCTATCTATCTATCTATCTATCTATCTATCTATCTATCTATCTATCCTTATAAACATTATATGTTTACAACTTTCACTGCAGTAAGTATATGACACTCTTAACAGAAAAGGAGCACCCATGGAACTAAAAGTCTGTTGTACTCTTCAGGTTACTTTTTAAATGGGAGAATTACTTCCAAGAGCGTTTTCCTTTTTAATGATGTAATGACAGCGTTGTGGCTGAGACTGAGGTAAAGTGTTGATGTTTAGTGGAAAGTTTGAAGAAGGGCAAAACTTTTATTCGTAATCAGAGTTAATAAAAACATTATGACAAATTCTCGCCCTCCCCTTTTCTCTTTCTTTTTTTCCCCCTCTTTTCTTTTTCTCACTTGTGGAGGGTTAGGAATGCTTTCAAAATTGCCGTATTGCACACATTTTAGTTTTATCTGAGCCTTTTTTTCCCCTCTCTGTGAGGCCAACAATCAATCTCTCCATGTAAACATTTAAAACTAGAAAGTTGGAACTGTGAGCATTATTTTTATTTGCATAACTTAACAAATTGAAGTTGTCTACACCATAACACTCTTCTGAGAAAGTGTTAACTAGTATTGTGTGTGTCTGTGGTGCATGGCAGTAGTACAGACTAAAGTGACCCTTTGACTGCCTCTCCAGCTGTGTGAAGGGGTGAGGGGAGATTTCCTCCATTCGTGTAAATGTGTATGAGGGCCATATCCCTCAGGAGAGACAGCCAAATTCCTTTCTGACAGCTACAATCACTATTGCGGTTTCATTATTGCGCGGAAATCGATAGCAATTCCATGAATGCATTCAGACATGATTTCTGATCATTGAAAGGCATTTATTTCCATGATGTTTGCAGACACATGGTTGTTAAAACATGGATGTGTAGTTTGTTAGCTAAATGTTTATAGAGAGCTCCATAAATTTCCAATCGGCTTTTCATGTATTCCTTGTTGATCTTAGACTTTACTGTCTGCCAGTCGTAACTCATGCAAAATAAAAACATAGCTGGATGCTTACTTTCTCATGACACATCTTTTAATAGGCCTAATTATTCTGCACGTAAACTGCTCTAAAGTCTTTTTTTGTTTTTAGTTTTACTTTATGCAGCTCAAAATCTTTTGTCAAACACACATATTTAATATTTAAAAGGCAGTTCTCTCACGTAAGATGAATATCAGCTGGTTTTGACTGACCAGAATGGAAAACGATAGATAAATGATAAAAGATAGACCCAATAAAGCTTATTTGGAGCATCCAGAGCTGATCTAACTGATGAAAAGAGACTCATCTGGAGGATACATGCAGGAACTGTTTATTGTCCTGGCTTGCAGAGAATTAGTTGACAGTTTTCTGGATTTGCAGAGTATAAAGTTTCAGGACTGTCCAAAACGTGTCTTGAACAATAACATAACCTTCCAAACCATAACCAGAGGAAGACATCACTCAAACAACATCTTCCCATCCAAACTGTTGTTTCTGCTGCATGTTTCACTATCTTCTGCACGGTCTGTGGTTAAATAGCAATCTGATTTGCAAATCTCAGACTGATGTTCTTATCACTGGCTTTAGTGGATTATGTCCCCCAATTTAGGAATGGATTCTGTATTAAGAATGTCATTGGTTCGTTAATATGCATAATTTAGTTCCGCATAATTTAGTTCCACATAATTGAGGGCCTTGTTTTTTTATGCACTTTATCTTATTGATTTTTTCCCATCAAGCTTTAATATATTTAATTTAGAGCAGCATTTATGGATGTATTAACAATTGATTGATGAAAGATGTTGTTTCTTTGATTCTTTGAGGTTGTTGTTCACATTGAAACAGAAAAGTATTTTTCCCAGCCTGATCTCACAAGAAAACATAACTATATTGGCAGAAAAGGGGCTAATTTATACAAATTTGTACAATTTTATTCTTACCAAAACATATAATTTTTAAAAGGAGGCGTGATTCCCTAACCTAACCGGCATTGGGATGAGCAAAACATACTAAAAAGTACACTACCTGACAAAAGTATTGTCGTCGTTTCTAGTTGTAAGAGCAACTTAGTTGATCCCTGTTGTAAGAGTCAAGTTATTATTTGCTGTTCCTAAAACTTGGATATGCAACAAGACTTTTGTCTGGTAGAGTACGAATGAGATTGCATAAATTCATGCAAATTAGCTACTAAATTGAAAAGCTACAAATTGCAGTGGGATTGTGTTGAATTAGTTCAAATTTACCAGTTGAATATTCAAATTTACCTCATGTAATTGCTTACCAATTTTATAACAAAACCCTGTGAAACAATAAATGAACTGGTCACACTTTATTTTGATGGTCCTTTGTTGAATTTAAGTTACATTGCAACTAATTCTCATTAGATTATAAGTAGACTGTTTGGTTGGGGTTAGGGGTAGGGTAAGTGTAAGTTGACATGTACTTGCAAAGTTTCTTATAGTCAGTTAAATGTCTATTGAATGTCTGTATCAACAGATATTAAGTACTATTAAGTACTAGACTACTAATACTCAAATGGACCATCAAAATAAAGTGTTACCAATTAACTTAATTCATTTAATTGACGATTGTGTTCAGAAGCTGAAATGTGTGTGATTTGAATGCTCAACACTGTAAGAATAAATCTGATGAAACGTGCACGTAACGCATTACTTGAAAAAGACACTTTTCATTCATTTTCACACTTTAATCATGACATTTACTGAAGATGTAGTTTAATATCCTGAATTAGAGATGGATTTCCAACCAGTGTTGGGGTAAGGCATTACAGGTAACATGAGTTACATATTAATACTTTTCTAAGAAACGAGTAAAGTAACGCATTAATTTTCAAAAATACGTAATAATATTTTAGTTACTTTTTAAAAATGTAATCCGAGTTACTTTTTAGTTTAGTTAATTTGCTTTTAAAAAATAAATTGCTGAACTAAAATGAACATAGTGTCATGTTGAATCCCGCACGCAATGAGAGCATGCAGGAACAGACAGAAAGGAAGATGGAAGAGCCTTACATTTCTGCAATTGAAATATTTTGAACACATGGAAGAAAGGGATTATCTGAATGGACAGTGATTTTACTTTTTAATAAGAAAGTAATCAAAAAGTTCAAAAGTAGCAAGCAAATTGCTTTAAACTGCCATTAATCTGTATGTATGACATGCATAACTCTGGGGTCAGAAAGCTCTCCGAAGAGAACATTGTCCTACATTAATTTTTTTAAGGTAAATGAAGGTTATATGGTGTGATATTATCTGCTGAGCTCGTCTATTTAAAAAGAGATCAAGAGATCAAAGACATTAAGCCTCAGCCAGGTCAGAAAAAGTAACAAAAAAGTAACTCAAAAGTAACGTAACACATTGCTTACCATAAAAAGTAGCTAAGTAATGCAACTAGTTACTTTTTTGGCGAGTAACTCAATATTGTAATGCATTAGTTTCAAAAGTAACTTTCCCCAACACTGTTTCCAGCCTAACATGCATGTCCAATTTTGTTTTGCAGGCTCTGAATAATGGTTTATACAAAAGCGTGTCCCCGTACGGCTCTCTTAACAACATAGTGGATGGGCTGAACTCTCTAACGGACCACTTCTCGGACCTCTCGCTTTCCTCTGAGCCACGCAAACCCAGCAAGAGACCTCCACCAAACTACCTGTGCCATCTCTGCTTCAACAAGGGACACTATATCAAAGACTGCCCGCAGGTAAGCAGACAGTGATCTTTGTACACCTTGGGGAGATGGAAAAATAGACGTCACCTCATTGACCTACTTGTCAAACAGGCATCGCTCTGTCTTTTTAGTCATGTGCATCAAGTTAATTCAGAGAGCTGCTGTGCTGAGCATTGAGAGGTAACGCAAGGCCACTGAGAAGTCTTTCTTCAAAACATGAAAATCATCAGATTTTTTGGGACTAAGAATCTTTTAATGGTGACATCAGATGATGGTAACTAAGCAATAACATCAAGGATATTACACATAAAATGTGTTGAGCAGGAAATGAAGCATACAATCATTTTCAGAAATAGTCTCTGTTCCACATGTGTTTTGCAGCTGATATTAGCCATTGGAAATGTAACTAAAAGCTTATCAAGTTTGTGCAGATGCACGATGATATGTTTACAAGGCAACTGGTTTAAAAAAATGTTCAAGTTAATGCGTTATCAATGGACTCAGTTAAACAAAAAATACTGCAAAAGTCAGAGATGCCGGAGTCAGAATGTTTTGCCCTCGAGATAAACGGGTGACAATTTTATGATTTAAATTTGTTTACGTGATTAAATTCCCCATTCTACTCGGAAAACCATAGGAAATCATGAGAAACCACTCCCTGACCTTTAATTGCCTTGTTTCGACTATTGCGACAACATTCTCCGAATGATGTTTTCCCTCAGGAGAAGGGGAAAAAATATATCTAAGCTCCTTTCATTCATTTTCTTTTCGGCTTAGTCCCTTTATTAATCCGGGGTCGCCACAGCGGAATCAACCGCCAACTTATCCGGCATTTGTTTTACGCAGCGGATGCCCTTCCAGCCACAACCCATCTCTGGGAAACACATCCATACATTCCCATTCGCACACATACACTATGGACAATTTAGCTTACCCAATTCACCTGTACCGCATGTCTTTGGACTGTGGGGGAAACCGGAGCACCCGGAGGAAACCCACGCAACCACGGGGAGAACATGCAAACTCCACACAGAAATGTCAACTGGCCCAACCGGGAGCTGCCCCAACCGGGGATCGAACCAGCGACCTTCTTGCTGTGAGGCGAACGTATATCTAAGCTCCTTTAAAAACTATTTTATTTTATTTTTTTAAATGAATGGTTCATTTTAAATGTAGAGCATTGTTTTAAGACATTTCACAAAAACTGGTCTTATCTTTCACTTACTTCATCCAAACAATGAGTTCATGAATAAAAAAAAATGTGTCAAACCTGCGAACATTCCAGAAACAAAGATAAAATACAAGTGTTTGTGAAGGAGACAGTGTCATCTTTAATTTCAAGCTGTTAGTGTTTTATAGTCTTTGGACCGAGAGACAGGGTGAGGTTCTTGTTCAGGCCCAGACTCAAGTCAGAGCTGCATGGAATGGTAATGCAGACCAGATGTGGGATTAAAGTGGCAAACCTCCCTTTATGAAAGATGATGAGGGTTCCCTGCAGACTGCTAAAAGTCCTATCATGATAAAATATCTCCACCTCCACCTTTGAGCACGGCTCAGGTAATTTACAGACTTTTCCTTTGACAGTGTGCACTGAAATACACTGATGTTTGTTTTTATAAGGGTGTTTGCTCTCCCTGATGGGTGATGGAAAATATTACTCAGTGCCATTAGGCTTATTACAGATTCAACTGTAGTTTTATCAGTGCTATGATGTAATTGTGGATTTGTTTGCGAAAACATAGCACTCATCGTCACATTATGTTGACCGCATTATTGTTATTGGCATTAATTAACTATTCTCTAAAGGATTTTATGTTAAAAAACGCTGGAAAATTATACTTTCTCATAAAATGTAAGAACTGTGCATATATATAATGCACTTTATGCATGACATTTTTATTGTGTGTGAAAAATAGTAATGTTATGAAGATGTTAATTACAAAGATGTTGTTTGCAATGTTATGTAATTCGTTTTATATGGTTGCTGTGCTAGAGCAGATTATTGAAATAACATCTGGATAAAGTTGACATGTTACAATGTGTCACTTTTTTTCTCTCCACTTTTAGAGTAATGCTAGAATTTTAAACCTGACAGGAAATATATATTTTTATTTCTGGTGTATTTATGTAGTGTGATTCAAAATAAATCTTTTTCCAGAGCTGATATGCAGTTTCACTGCCTTAAAATGCTCATAATAAAAGAATGAAATATATTTTTTGGTAACACTTTATCTTAAAGTCTTCTTGTTACTCATGTTCTATGTACTTCCATAGTAATTACAGTTAATTATGTGTAATTACAGGTAACACCCTAAAACTAACAACCCCACGTTCTGACCATAACATCAAGTACAGTTATAAATTAGTAATACTCACTAATTAAGTGAATAGTTATACAGTAACAAGTGCACTTTAAAGGGATAGTTTACCCACAAACTAAAATTCACTCACCATTTACTCAATCTCAAATGCTTCCATAGCTTTATGAGTTTCCTTTTTAACAAGAAGATATTTTGAAGAAAGCTGAAAACCTGTAAACACTGACTTCCAAAGTAGGGAAAAAACTCCTAGGAGTCAATGGTTACATATTTCCAGCATTTCTTAAAATATCTTCTGTGTTCAGAAAAAGACATGTTTTTTATGACAAGTGAAGGTTTAGTAAATAATGACAGAACTTTTAAGTTTTGGATATAAACATGACATAAAGTGTAACCTTTGCTTAAATTTTACCATCCCAGTGATATTCAAGAGTTCACACATAGCTGATGATTTATAGTAAAGCGTATTTGGCATGCTGTCCCGGGAGAGAGCCCTGAGCTCAGAATATCCTTGAGCCCAGGGCTCCCTCCCGTTTAAAGGGCGAGAGGAGAGTTTGAGCTCAGGTAAGTCTCGAGAACTCCCACCGCTTGTGAACGTGCTGAGATATATCTGACTAGAATTGGCTTAAGAGGCCGTTTAAAGTAGTTGATTTACTTGTATGTTTTTTGGACGGTGGGAGGAAACCGGAGGACCCGGGGAAAACCCACACGAATACGGGGAGAACGTGCAAACTCCACACAGAAACGCCGAGCTCGGGGAGAGGCTGAACCAGCAGCGTTCTTGCTGTGAGGTGACAGTGCTAACCACAGGGCCACCGTGCCGCTCTATCAGAGAAGGGGAGGAGTTGGGGTGGAAGGGGGGATTCTTCAAGACGAAGATGACCGGAGTAGAAAGCTCTGGTAATTTATAGTGCGTCAGGATTCGTCTGATTGGTGCGTTGTGCTGAGCTGATGTGGTACCAGCTGTGTTCAATCAGAAGCACGTGATCCTCTCGAAATTTAGTTTATAAATAAACCCCACTTGTGAACAACCATTACTTTCTAGCAATCAACATTATGGGTGTCATTTGTTTAAACCTGGAATTTGGTTGCACATTAGGATGATTTTCCTCCTAATAATTCATAATTATTGGCCACATGTATTTTAATCCAGCCTTCTATCGTATCTTTGGACTGAAGGAGACAAATGTTCCAAACACAATGTACGCTGCTTTAAATTTTATGTCTGTTTTTATGTTTAAGATTAAAAAAGTGTTACCAAAAAGGAGTACATGACAGATGTAAACAGGGCCTCAGTTGGGATTTCTCTGGAACTGGAACTGTTATGTTGACTTAATTTTTATAATTATGCTAATTGTACTCACTTTTTAAAAATCAGCTAATCCCTTTTTACAGTGTCAGACTATTGTAAGCACGACTGTTTTCAAATAATTACTGTAATTGTTACCAAAAAGGAGTACATGACAGATGTAAACAGGGCCTCAGTTGGGATTTCTCTCTCATGCTAAAAATCATAGAAAAACAAATACTCAAAGAGCAAATGCTGAGTTTTATCAGGGACAAAGCACCCCAGGCTATAATACTAGCATGAGACCAGTCAGTAAATCACTGTCAGAAATGTCCTGTTTTAAATTTCAGTTGTTCATGCCAGTGGAAACACAAGAAAAGTTCAATCCCATGATAGTGTCCACACCTACTCAGTTCAACACTGCTTCAATTTACCTCCCCCCGGGGTCTCACTTTTCTGTGATTTACTTTCCATTTGTCATGTGGCGCATCCACGCATCGTGTCTGAATATTCACTGATTCGCCCTCGACTCCTGCCAGAAAAGACAGTTGAGAAATGATAAACGTGCTGAGTCTGATCTTGTCTCAGAGGAAATGAATTCCAGGGTAAGCTGGTCCTCACTGAGGGTTTGTCCCGTCCAGAGCACCAGAAACTCCCTGCCAACACAAACACAGAGGATTTGACTTCACAGGGCACAGCGGGACCTGTGATCTAAAGCCAGCGCTCAGACTCACATTCTCATGCGTTCTCCCAGCGCACCGTCTACATCTCCATTCGCTTCCCAGCAGACCAGATGCGAGTGGGCCAAGCTCACCAGTGAGGGCAGGGGCAGAGTTTCAAAACGCAGCCTTTATGGGGACTGGTTAGGAATGCCATGGTTTGGTTGGAGCAGAGCATAGAGGCATTAAGTGTGTTGGTTATGTATTTGGTGTGTGCGGTTCAGACTCATTTGTGTCGCCTAGAGGAAGTGGTTCGGCCCTAGCAGAGCTCCACTGGGAGCGCTAGTTAGAAATGAACAGCATTGAGCGGGACAGCTGTTTGAGCTGCTCTGCTCTGCTAGTGAGAGTTATGTAAACAAGCTCCACTAAACCGGGGAACAGTTTTGCCCTGTCATTCATTACCCAGAATTCAGAGACCTCAAAATGCTGCGGCTCAGCTTTACTTGTTATAACATTTCCAGTGTGTTTTGTCTCTTATTTGATTAAAATACTGTAAAAACAGAGATTTTTTTTTGGATGAACTGTTTTCTTTTTAACTGTTGGATATGTTTAAATATAATTTAATCCAGTGATTGCCAAAGCAAAGTCTTTTTAGCAGTCATTACTTTGATCTTTCAGAAAATATTCTCATATGCCGATTTGCTGCTTTTTTTGTTGCTATCATTCATTTTTGGTTGCTTAATTGTTGATAAAGGTTATTGTTATAAATGTTTACAGTTTTCTGATGTTCAGTTTTTAATTTTGCTGCTTCTCGTGAAACTGAAGCGTTATTTTAATACAAATCCGTACTTCATTTAGTTTTCATTAATAATAAGATTTGTTTTTATTTTAAAATGTTTATATTAATATTACTATTTTTCATGAACATTTATCTATCAGCTCTCTCTCATACACACAAATATGTAAATATATTCAATTAAATTCAAGTTTATAGCACTTATTATTATTATTATCAATTACAATTATAGGTTTACAAAAGGTGCACATTAATACTACATTACAGTTAAAATTCTATGCATGTTTTCTACACTGTAAAAAGGGAATAGTTACTTAAAGCGAGTAAACCAATTGCCTTAAAAGCAACAAGCTGACTTCACAAAGATAATGTAAGCAAAACCCATTGTAATCTGGAACTGTTATGTTGACTTAATTTTTATAATTATGCTAATTGTACTCACTTTTTAAAAATCAGCTAATCCCTTTTTACAGTGTCAGACTATTGTAAGCACGACTGTTTTCAAATAATTACTGTAATTGTTACAATATTACATATTTGGTGGCTCATTATGTTTATAAAATCTACAATTGAAGCCTGTTTTGAATAAAAAAAAACACATTGGAGTCTGGAAGAGCAGATTTATTTTAGTTACTGTATGTCATTTTGCTAGATACAGAAAAGCTGAAAGAAACAACAACAAAAAACAAGTATAATAAAGGTGTACTGGGAAAAAAAGTGATAAGTTTACTTTTATTAAAAATAAAGTGAGTGCAACTTGCATGTAATTATAAGAATTAAACTTAACAGTGGGTTACAGTGGGTTTAATTGCATTAATTTTATAAAGTCAACTTGTTGCTTTTAAGGCAATTGGTTTACTCGCTTTAAGTAACTTATTGCTTTTTACAGTGTACACTGTAACACGCAAAAAGTTAAGGTAACTCAAACCAACTTAGGAAACCGATTGCAACAAACCATTTAAGTTCAAAAACTAATCCTAATGAGAACTGTGAACTTAATCCATTTGAGTAAATGAAGCAGTTTGAGCACAGTAAAACTCAAAAAATGAAGAGAACTCAAACCGATTGAGTACTGTACGTCCCAATAAGTTAAGGCGACTCAAACTGTTTGAGGAAACGGATTGCTACGAACCATTTGAGTTAAACTAATCTATATGAGTACTGTGTACTTATTCCGTTTAAGTTGACGTAATGAGGTATTTAATTAACTCGTTACCTTCAACACAGAGTCCAAAGCTCTTTTCAAGTGAGTAGAATTAACTTTCAGTAATTGTTCATTTCATTTGATAAACATTTCATTTGATAAAGTTGACTGTTGGGTTTTAAAGTTTAATTTTTATTTTTATCGTTAACCAAAATGATAATATCAAATATTTCTCAAATGTTTTAAATTAATTACCCTTTTTGAATGCATATTTTATTAGATTGTGTTTATTTTATTTCAAAACCATTTTAGTTGTATGGTTTTAGCTTTAGTTAACTATATTAACCCGCTAATACTTTATTTTAAATTGAAATAATATTTCACACTGCTGTTTTTACTGTATTTGTTTCAGTCAATACAAACTTGGTCAGTTTTAGAGACTACTTAAAAAAACGGTCACACTTTATGTTTGTTAAATTTAAGTTACATTGCAGCTAATTCTCATTAGATTATAAGTAGACTGTTAGGTTGGGATTAGGGTTGGGGTTAGGGGTAGGGTTAGTGTAAGTTGACATGTACTTGCAAAGTTTCTTATAGTCAGTTAAATGTTTGTTGAATGCCTGTATCAACAGATATTATGTAGAGAGTCTACTAATACTCAAATGGACCATCAAAATAAAGTGTTACCAAAACAACATTCAAAAATCTCAACATTTGGTAGTGTATTACGCCAGTTGAGTATCTAATTGTTTCAGTTGATGAGACTCATTCCGTAGCTACCCGCATACAGAGGTGCGATGGGATTTCCTCATGGAAAATGTGTGTGCTGGAATGCAGCTTGCAGAAGTGTAAGAGCCGCTGCATGTAAGCTCAGCTCGTGAGTCATGTCCTCTGCAATGCATCCCTATTGCCAATGCCCTTTTTTGTGTCACAGTCGCATAGTGACACTGGATGTCATTCACAGCAAGTGTTCTGACTCCCACCCTCGCCCGATCAATGTGAGTCTTGTTAGGAAATCGTCGAAACATGGTACAGGGTGCTGAAAAGAATGCCTTTTGTTGTACAAAGAAATTACTACAGGATCACAATCATGTTTCTGTCTCCTACTTGCATTTATCTGCTGTGTGAGGGGCAACACATGTGATGTTATGTGTTGAGGTTTTGTTCATCAAACCGTGCTAGAAAACATTTATTAACACATTGTTTGGAGCGTACTGTTTGTTTATACACCATTTTTCAGTTGTAGTTTACAGTTAACAATTTAAACCTTTAGAAGATGTTTTCATCTTTCACAGTGACAAGAAAAAGAGGAACAAAGTAATTAGTCAGATTAAAAAAAGCAATGTCTGATTTATTACACCACCAGGTTAAGGAACAGGCTTGGAAGAGCTGCAAAAATATTTTAGTAATAATACGGTGTGTGTGTGCACATTTGTGTGTGTGTGTGTGGCCAATTTTGCCTACAATTAGCAATATAAATTCAAATAAAAAAGCTTAAGATGATTGAAATTAAAAGATATATTCAAACATGATGTCAAATGTCTGTATTTAATTATGCTTCCAAGTAAAATAACAAAAGTATAAATAATTTTACAATGTGACGTGAGCTAAAGAGGCAATTTGTTTGTAACTACAAAGTTAATGACAGGCCAGCTCTTAAATTAACAAAAATTGCTTTAGAATAGAATAGAATAGAATAGAATAGAATAGAATAGAATAGAATAGAATAGAATAGAATAGAATAGAATAGACTCCAAAAAATAAATTTGTCACTGGGGTGGTACATTTTTGTTCCTAACAAATCCCTAAAGGTATTGATACCTAAAAGTACAAATGTGTACCTCATAATACGTTAAAGGTTCAAAAGTGAACCTTAAAAAGTACAAAAGTGTACACTAAAGGTACTAATGTTCAACTGTACAGTACAAAAGTGCATTTTTTGAAAAGCTACCGTCCCAGTGACAAATTTTGTACCTTTATTTCTGAGGGTGTATAATATAATGTAAAGTAATGTAACAGAATAGAATAGTTTGTTAAATATGTGATCTCTTGTACTGTTGAGTTAATTAACCCTCTAGCAAGATGTTTTAGCTTGCTTTAGATTTGTATGTCACAGTTTCAGCTCGCACAGCTCAACTATTATTGACTTTTCCTGGATCTTTTGAAACACTTTTTCCCCCAAAACTTTGTTAGTGCCTAGTGAGTTCTTTTTTTCTTTTCACTTTGTTTTAAAAAACACTCTTACACTAAAGTTCAGTTTGCGCATTCCACACGCACACACACACACACACACACACACACACACACACACACACACACAC
>CAIGQQ010032345.1:0-23654 GCA_903798035.1 Danio albolineatus
TTCTGTGTGGAGTTTGCATGTTCTCCCTGTGTTGGCGTGGGTTTCCTTAGGGTGCTCCAGTTTCCCCCAAAGTCCAAAGACATGCCCTATGGGTGAATTGAATAAACTAAAATTGGCCATAGTGTGGGTGCCACGGTGGCGTAGTGAGTAGCACGTTCGCCTCACAGCAAGAAGGTCGCTGGTTCGATCCCCGGATGGGCCAATTGGCATTTCTGTGTGGAGCTTGCATGTTCTCCCTGTGGTTGCGTGGGTTTCCTCCGGGTGCTCCGGTTTCCCCCACATTCCAAAGATATGCGGTACAGGTGAATTGGGTAAGCTAAATTGTCCATAGTGTATGTGTGTGAATGAGAACGTATGGATGTGTTTCCCAGAGATGGGTTGTGGCTGGAAGGGCATCCGCTGCATAAAACAAACGCTGGATAAGTTGGCGGTTCATTCCGCTGTGGCGACCCCAGATTAATAAAGGGACTAAGCCGAAAAGAAAATGAATGATGAATGAATGGCCATAGTGTATGAATCTGTGTGAATGCGAGAGTATATGGGTGTTTCTCACTGGGTTGCAGCTGGAAGGGCATCTGCTGCGTAAAACATATTCCAGAATAGTTGTGCTGTGGTGACATTTGATAGATCAGACACTAAACCAAAGGAAAATTAATGAATGAATGAACGAATTTAACAGTTCACGTTAAAACTGTTTTTCTGTTTGTTTTGTTTTGTTTAAATACAGTAAATGCAGATTTTGCGAGAAAAAGACTTCTTAAAAAATGTTGTACATAAAATAAAAATATCAAATGTACAAACTAATCAGTTATAATCATTATTAATCATTATTATAATCACTAATCATTATTTTTTTCATTGTTAGTCATTTCAATATTTTATTTGATTTAGTTGACAAGGCAAAAAAATACTAAATATATTTTATTTATATAATCTTCATTTTATCTAATAAATATATTTTTAATTGTTGCACTTAAGGTAAAATGGCTTTAATTGTTGATTTAAATTTTATGCATTATTTTACATCATAAAACAATCCACTCTTAGCATCCACTCTTAGATGATTCCCTTCACCGCTGATTTAAGTGATATGTGTCCTTTTGTTGGTTTTGGACGTGGAGTGTTTGTTCTTGCAGTGTTATCTGCCTATATTAATCTCGTCCCATGAGTGGCTCACTCCCGAGGTGAGGGGAAAGAATCATTGTGACTGCTCCATCCATCATCTGTGTAAAAGAGGATGAATCAACCTTCCTATTATGAAGGACGGTTTCCCTGTTATATATACACTTCCAGCCGAAGCGGATGGAAAACGACTTCCTGTGTGACTTCACTATTCCTAGTGGATGTCATTAGAGGACGAGAAACAGTATTTGCCCACAGCAGTGCTCCTCAAATTACTGTGCTTTAGAATGATCATTTTACATTAGACATGCTGTGACTGACATAAACCGTGTACTGTATGTGTGTATATACAGCATGTACACACACAAAATGGTTTCTTCTACCTAAATGTTCTGCATAAACTATTGTTCAAATGTTAAGGACAGTTTAAATACATTTATTTAGCAAGGATACAATGACATGAAAAAAAGAATCAGTAAAGATATTTAAAAAAATTTTGTTACAAAACTTGCAAAACAAATATTGCATTTTCTATATATCCATTCACCGTGCTATTTGAATATAAAATAAAATAAAATATATAAAGTTCATTGATAGAAATCAAGTTTTTTCCAAGTACGTCAAGCACCACTACTGTTTAATACACACTGTCAAAAATGCTGGGTTCCACACAATGCATTTTGTTGGGAAAACGTTAAGGAATTTGTTAACTTATTCGTTTTTACAAATTTAAGTGGATTGAATATAAAATAATTAAGCTGTCCTCCAAAAAACTTGATTGAACGAACAGCAAATGTCATTTTTGAATGTGACAAATCAGCGTATTAAAAATGATTTCTGAAGGATCACGTGGCACTGAAGACAGAGTAATGATCCTGAAATCTCCGTTTTGAATCACAGGAATATATGACAATTTAAAATGTATTACAGTTCAATACAAAACAATAAACTGTTATTAAAACAGTAATTATAAGTAATACTGTAATATATACTTAATAATAAGTGAAGTTTCATAAACTAATTTCGAGAGGAGCACGTGATATG
The DNA here is from genome assembly GCA_903798035.1 of Danio albolineatus. Classification (NCBI taxonomy): domain Eukaryota; kingdom Metazoa; phylum Chordata; class Actinopteri; order Cypriniformes; family Danionidae; genus Danio; species Danio albolineatus. Next base: position 2,167 of record CAIGQQ010032345.1, read on the forward strand.
ATTAAGCATGCCTGACTGCTCATCTGTAATCGGTAATAATCCAATCAGAGCGATCCAAGTTTACTATGAACGGATCATTTTTCCCTACTGCACTATCTTCGTTTTGGAAAAATCCCCCCTTCTACCCCATCTCCTCCTTCTTTCCTCCCTTTTCTAAGGGGGAGCTTTCGAGACCTACCTGATCTCGGATCCCCTTATATGCTTATTGACTGGGCGGGAGCCTTGGGCTCAAGTTCTGAGCTCAGGGTTCTCTCCCGGGACAGCATGCCAAACCTGCTATAAACGCGAAGCATATCTAAGTGTGAACTCTTGAATTCACATTTGAACTGTTTGCAGCTTTAGTGAGAAAGAGACTTTTTTCAAAAAGTTGCATATAAAATAAAATATAAGGCATATCAAGATGCTGATTATTGCACAAGTGTGGTTTAGGCTGGCCACAATTTAAGGTCACCCTAAAATGCGTGGGTTTCCTCCAGGTGCTTCGGTTTCCTCCACAAGTCCAAAGACATGTGGTACAGGTGAATTGGGTAAGCTAAATTGCCCCTAGTGTATGTGTGTGAATGAGTTTGTATGTATGTTTCCCGGTGATGTGCTGCAGCTGGAAGGGCATCCGCTGCGTAAAACACATGCTGGATAGGTTGGCGGTTCATTCCGCTGTGGCAACCCCGGATTAATAAAGGGACTAAGCTGAAAAGAAAATGAATAGATGAATGAATGAATGAATGAATGAATGAATGAATGGATGGATGAATGAATGAATGAATGAATGAATCAATGAATGAATGAAAATGCTAAATCATAATTGTTGTTTCACATTTTTGGATTTACTCTTTTACAAATAAGCCGGAAAATTGAACTACTTGAACTTTGACTAAGTCAACTACTTGCAGTTATTAAAATGAAAAAGGAGTTTAATTGGGTGAATGTTACGTTACATTAATTTCTGACTTCTGAGATCATTTGAACATGCAACTTTGAATATTAAAACAAATTGACATGCCTAAATTTAATTCCAACTGCTGAGAACTCTCTGAAATGGGAAGGTTCAGTATTAAAGCACTTAAGGATGATGTTGTCTTTTTATATATCTTCTTCAAACCCTTGTTTATTTTTCCATCTTAGCTTTTTACAACAATATGATTAGCTGCATCTTTGTTTTTTTTATCTTTTGTTATTGACTTATTGAGGTTTATTTTTGGGTCATGACCCACCGATTGAGGGCTGTAGAAATGCTCTAAATATACCGTTCTGAGAATCTCGAGCTCTTCCCTTGCTGTGTTGTTCCTCTGAAATGTGACAACAGCGAGGCTATCTTGGAGCTTTCAGCTGCTGTCAGTGCTTTAATTATATTTTATGAATCATTCCCCAGACTTCGTGGAGGACTCGGCTCTAAAGTATTTATTTTGTGCCGTGTTGCTGCGTCAGGTTTATTCCATCAGCGCTGCATCACTTCTGCTTTCTCATGCACTCAGAGTGGCTTCACAGTCAAAGCTGGGTCATTCTTTACTTACCGGTGTGACTGTTATTGCAGCTTAAGATAATATCTGTTCTATAACAGCTCCTGTGTATTTTATAAAGGTTAACATTTGTAATTTATACTTTCTGATGTTGTTTCCACAAAAAAAAAAAAAACATATTGATTCTTGTGGCGTTTTGTCCTGTGAGTGAGCTTTAAGTTTGAGATGATTGAAGGTTTATGATGTGATATTCTGCTGGAAGTAGCCATTATGGATGAGTTCATTGTGTTCTGTACGTGGTCAGTATTTTTTCCCAAGCTTTTATTGTCTAGTTTTGTTGTGCTAATCGGAATTGTTTTCTCTGTTGTTATCTGACAGCAGTGTTGCTAGTGACATAAGGTTTGATAAGGTTGATAAGGTTTGAAAACCTTTTTCAAAACAGTGTGTGTTTGTAATGAATTACAGCGATTTTACCGTCTTTATCAACACAGCCGCAAGTCAGTACTATTATATATAAAAAATTTTTTAAAAACGCTTCAATCACGTTTTGTGGACATTAAATCAGACTTGATTTGTACACTAATTAAGTACACTAATTACACAAAATTAAGCGTGCACTGTGTGTGTGTGCGCGCTGTGTGTGTGTCCGCTGTGTGTGTGTGTGTGCATTGTGTGATTCATCGAAAGGCTTGAATTAACTCCACAACAAGAACAATAAATAATCATTGGAAAAGTTCTTACTGTAGTATTTCAGACAAATATTACGTGAGAGCTGCTTCCTTCATGTGTGTCACTGTGCTGTTTATCTGACACAGCCAAGGTGGAGATTGAGGCTCTGACAGGCATGTGGGAACGTGGGCAGTGAGATTGAGTTCAGAGCAGAAAATTCCAGCTACATTGAGTTGAGAAAATTCCAATATTCTGAAAGGTTTAATAAATAATCTGATGGGTGTTTTGACTTGAAACCTTACAGACACACTCTGGAGACACAAAAAACTTATCTTAAATCTTGAAAAAGGGGTAAAATAGGTGCCCCATCTTCATGCCTAAATGCATGCGAGTTGCTGCTAAATTTTTGTACACATTACTCAGATTATTGGTTTAAAAAAAAATCTAAACAGTACTAAATTAGAGGTGATACTAAATTAAAGCAGTTTCATAAGGTTCCATAAACAGCCATGTTTTTAATTTGCTATAGGATAGCTTAAATTATTTTAATTGGGGAGAGTATTTATTTTATTAATATTAGTATTAACATTGAAGATGCAAAGCAGTAAATAATTCAGAAATTAGTGATGAAACCTGCTGAAAACATAAAAATACTTTCTTATTCTTTCTTATTTAAACAACATTATAGTTGTGAACATGTTTAACAGTGGAGAAGAGCAGAGTGGTAACCTCAACTGAAAAGAGATAGCATGATCTGTAAACCTAAAAACAGTGAAACAACATGATTGGTAGACAACATGGTTTCATTTTAAATTTAAAATGTATAGAAATTTGAAAAAATATTAAATTTTCCTGTTGAGGGAGTGTTGACAGTCTGTGTAGTTGATGTTTTAGCTCCAGAAAACCAGTAATGAGCTGCTTTGCCAGTTAGAGATTTGAAAAACAAAAAGGTGGGCAATGAAGAACCCTAAAATCTCACTAGTTTTTAGCATAAAAGGGTTGATACAGTTCTAAGTCAAACTGTTGCTATGTGTAGAGAACCTTTTATGAATCATCTTTATAGAATGTACAATATAAATGCCAGAAATGTAATGTATGAATACTACATTGATGCAGTACACAAAGTTCCCTTTTGTGTACAAACAGACTAGACGATCCAACACAAACACACAAGTTTTTTTATTCAGTGGCTAATTCGAATTAATTTGTACAATCTCATTCGTACAATTTAGGGGGACATTCTTATCCCCCAATGACGGTTGGGTTTAGAGGCGAGTTAGGTGCCACACCTACTTTTTTAAATTTTACATTTTTGTACGACTGGACTCATATGAATTCGTAAGAGTTAGCCACTAAACTGACAAAACTTAAAATAGTGAAATTTCATTATGAGATCAGGCTTGAGGATCATGTTTTCCAGTATGATTTATGCTTATTGTTCAGTGATCATCTGGTTTTAAGTATATTTCTATTATAAATTATCTAGATGCTAGTAAACTTTTCCCTTAACAGAATCTTTGTATTTACTGTGGTAAATCAGTACACTGAAATATATTATCGTGCTCTTCATTTCCTCAGTTAATGGTCATTTGCATTCTACTGCTAAAAGCATCTAAAAGTCAAATTACCATGAGTTAACAAAGAGTATTAATTAAATGATTTGGAGAGCGATAAAAACATTTTGTAGAGTAAACGAGTTAAATAGCTTTGTAGTACTTTGTAGTACAGCGCCCACATGCTGCACTTCATCCAAATGTCCCAAATCTGCATCCAAATGTTGCACTTTGCATCTAACAGGCTTGGAATAGTTCATTCAAAAATGGAAATGTTGTCATCATCGTTTTACTCATGTCCAAGCTTTTAACATGCAAGTAAAGTGCATGGGTATTTATACTGGCAAGCTTTATCATGACAAAACACTTTGTAAACTATGTATAATAAAAGTAGTTCATATGATGTGAGTTTCTAGAGAGTTTCTATTTTCTGTTTTGCAAAAAGCATTGCTTTTACGATCTAAAATATAACTCTCTATTTTGGTTTCATTCTAGTTCTTTCTTTTACTACTGTATTTCATCTGTAAGATTGGTCTAAAAGATGGCCTGCTTTTAGGTAAAGTCTAGGTGAGATACAGCTGTGGATACTCACAAGAAGTAATTTCTAAATTTACTTTGACTTGTATTTCATTGCAGAGAATACAACAAACATTATTTAATGTGTTCCTCATGATTTTTATTGTTATTTTTAAAAATAAACACGTATTTCAGTTTTGGTTCTTGCAACACATTTCAAAAAAAGTTGGAACAGTAAATTATTTAAAACTTTGTAATGTTGCCATTCCTTTTCACAATACTTTAGACGTTTAGGACTGAAGACACCAAATGATGAAGAGTTTCAGGTGTAATGTTGTCCCATTCTTCCTGCAAACAAGTGTTAAGGTGGGCAACAGTACGGGGTCATCCTTGTCTCATTTTGGGCTTCAAAATGCACCACACATTCTCTATTGGATACAGGTCAGGACTGCAGGCAGGCCAGTCAAGTACCTGTTTCCTCTTCCACCACAGCCAGGACTTTGTAATGTGTGCAGAATATATTTTTGCATTGCCTTGTTTAAATATGCATGGCTGTCCCTGGATATCTCTATCTCTATTTACTCTTCAGCATTAATGGAGCCATCACAGTAGTGCAAGTTACCATTGCCAAAGGCACTGACACAATCCCATACCATGACAGACCCTGGCTTCTGGACTTGTTGCTGGTAATAGTCTGGATGTTTTTCTTTTTTGTCCAGTGCAAATGGTGTCCATTTCTCCCCAAAAAAGCCCTGAACTACTGATTCATATGAAGTACATGTTTCCACTGTAGGATGGCCTATCCCAGATGCCTCCAAGCTCAGAGACTGTCTGAGCACTTCTGGACACTGTTAACATAGGGCTTGTTTTTGGCAGAGTACCGTTTTAACTGGCATTTGTGGATGTAACTGTTGTAGTACTTGACAAAGTTTTGACGAAGTAGTCCTGAGGCCATGTGGTGATATTGCTTATAGATGAATGATCATTCTTGATGTATTACCGCCTGAGGGATCGGAGATCACGGTTGTTCAACTTAGGCTCGCGCCCTTGTCCTTTACACACTGAAATTCCTCCAAATTCCTTGAGTCTTTTAATTATGTTTTGCACTGTTGAAGGTGAAATATCCAAATGTCTTCTTATCTTTCTTTGAGGAACATTGTTTTTCAACATTTCAAAAATGTTCTCACGTATTTGTTGGCAAACTGGCGATCCTAGGTCCATCTTTCCTCCTAAAGGACTAGACCTTTCTTGAATGCTGCTAAAGATGTTAATAAAATACAATTAATGGATATTTAAAAAAAATAATATCAACAAATATAATTAACTTCCGGCTCCAGCTGTATCCCTTCTAGCAACGACATCTTTTTTGTGTTGCTGCTGACTTTTATAGTTTGCTTACTTTTGTCGTTTCAGTTTTTGTTCTTGCACTCTGATTTGTTGCTTGAACAGCCAATCAGAGTGCTTTCTTTCAATGATGACAGACACCGGTACTACATTGTCAACAAGTCACCACATTTATATTTGTATTTGTGCATGTACTTTCCCTTTAAGAGTTAGCTAAATCCAGAAGTCCTCTGTTTTCATGTCCTCTGTTCCACTCGGCGTAAGAAGCCTTTGCTGTGTGATCATGAATGCAGACTCTGCTGTGTGACACAGCATGAAGCTTCAGAAGACTGAGACATCCATCGAGACGACAGACTGAACCCACACCCTTTATTCCTCACAGATCTGAGCACATGAAACTGATACTCCCTCATGGCTCAGCTAAAAACTGGCACACACCAAAACGATTTATGGCCATGCCTGGCTTTAAATTACCACCAGGTTTGTTAAAGTTCACCCAAAAATGATCATTCTGTCATTGTTTACTCATCCTTACTCATCATCCCATCATCTTTTTTGGTAACACTTTATTTCGATGCTGCATTTGAGTATTAGTAGACTGTCTGCTTTATATCTGTTGACTATTAGACTATAAGAAACTTTGCACGTACATGTCAGCTTACAGTACCCCTCCCCCTAACCCCAACCCCAACCTAGCAGTCTACTTATAATCTAATGAGAATTAGTTGCAATGTAACTTAAATTCAACAAACGGACAATTAAAATAAAGTGTGACTTCTTTTTTTCTTCTATTGAACACAAGAGAAGATATTTTAAAGAAATCTGTAAACTGGTAATCATTGATTTCCTAGTATTTGTTTTCCCTGCAGTGGAAGTCAATGGTTACAGGTTTTCAGCTTTCTTTAAAATATCTTCTGTTGTGTTCAACAGAAGAATCTCATAAGGGTTTGAAACAACTTGAGGAAGGGTAAATATGATTATGCCTTTAAATTTAGATTTATGTGATTTTATGTGAGCCTTACTTATTCTTAATAACAAAGTTTGTGTTTATTTATTCATGCATTTATTTGTTTTAACTTTAATATTTATTTTGGTTTTATCAGTGTGATTTCTTCTGAAAAAAGTCATTCATTCAATTACAATTTTCCAGTGATTGAGTCACACGTCATAATTTAATTTAATTTAATTTAATTAAATTTTGTTTTGTTTTGTTTTGTTTTGTTTTGTTTTGTTTTGTTTTGTTTTGTTTTGTTTTGTTTTGTTTATTTTTTTATTTTTTTTTTATTTTTAATTTTTTTAATTTTTTTTAATTTTATTTAATTTTATTTTTGATTTGATTTGATTTGATTTGATTGGATTTTGAGACACCTATGGTTTGTGACACAACTGCCCTAAAATAACAGTACTGATGACCAAAATCATTCTTTATGTGCCTGTAATGGTTAATCCACTAGTACTGTATGTGTGAGCTCTTTAGCCACAGTATAATTTCAAGTTAATAAAATGATCATAGTACTGGAGTAATACATATGAAACTTGTTAATAATAATAATAATTTAGGTTTAGAAATCTACTAAATTTACACATTAAAGTTTGGCATAATTACCATATAAACTCAACAAAATATAAAATTTAACACTTTTGCATTTGCTGCCATTTGTCATGATTTGAACTCAAAGACCTACAACTTTTATACAAAAGGCCTATTTCTCTTTAATATTGTTTACACGTTCGTCTAAGTTCGTTATTGAGCACTTTTCCTTTTTTGAGATAATCCATCCACCCCAGGCGTGGCGTATCAAGATGCGGATTATTGCACAGGTGTGACTTAGGCTGGCCACAATTAAAGGTCACCCTAAAATGCATAAACTGTATAATAAATGTATAATTGTCACGCTGTTAGACAAGACAGAGATGGTTATCTTTTCACAGTTTTATTCCAAACAAAGTCACTAATCAAAGTGGGGAATCAGAGGGATGATATACATGCTGTGGCGATGTCAGATGTTATCGATCTCACATGTACAGTAGTTCGCTCATTGGAACATCAGCAGGTGAGTATATAGACACACAGTTCTTTAGAGTGACAGCAGATCTTCTAGTAAACGTCAGATAAGAATAATCACTTCACTTGATCAATATGAAGGACTTGAAGACTCATAAGGAACATCCATGGAAGAAGAGGGAAGACAATGGAGTGAAGATGAGGACAACATCCGACTTCACTACCGGCCGACGACTGTGAGGAGAAGGTGGAGAATAGTGTCCTTTGGTGATGAGGAACAGGTGCGAGTCATTAGAAGGCTGGTGAGAGTTCACGGGATTGGATGGAGGTGGTTTGTGAAGGAGAACGCTGACTGGGTGAGCAGGAGCAAGGGATGTGACAATAATAGCACAGTATAAAATGTTAAAACAATTGTTGTTTTATTTTAATATTTTTACTTTTACTTTATCATTTTTATTTTTATTTTTATTGGTTTTTGAACTGGCGCCACGGTGGCCTAGTGGGTAGCACGTTCGCCTCACAGCAAAAAGGTCGCTGGTTCGATCCCCGGCTGGGCCAGTTGGCATTTCTGTGTGGAGTTTGCATGTTCTCCCCGTGGTTGCGTGGGTTTCCTCCAGGTGCTCCGGTTTCCCCCACAGTCCAAAGACATGCGGTATAGGTGAATTGGGTAAGCTAAATTGTCCATAGTGTATGTGTGTGAATGAGAATGTGTGGATGTGTTTCCCAGAGATGGGTTGTGGCTGGAAGGGCATCCGCTGCGTAAAACAAATGCCGGATAAGTTGGCGGTTCATTCCGCTGTGGCGACCCCGGATTATTAAAGGGACTAAGCCGAAAAGAAAATGAATGAATGAATTAATTGTTTTTGAACTGACAGGAAGATTTCATGCACAATGTAGAAAACTATCATAAAGCGTTATTCTTCAGAGAGGATGAAACTTAAATTAGCTTCAAGGTCTTTGAATGTTTCCTAGTTGTGCAACCAATTTTTTGGAGCCTAAAGCCCTGCTGATTTATGCTCGGTTTATTGCTGTAATAATAAGAAAATTTAAATGATCTTATTGTTTATGTATGAGAAGATTTCTGGCCTCTGATCTGTTCTGAAATATTAAAATAAATGATCTAAAGCCATAACCGCAGGCCCTTTGATTTAGAGGATGACATGATTTGTGAATGAAATGGAAAATAGTTTCACATAAAAGAAACAGCTTATGATAAAGCCGTTTTCTGTCGTCTGAAGCAGAGTAGGCTTTTGATTCAGATGGGTTTATTCTTATTAAATATTTAGTAGGTTTATTTAGCCCAATGTTTGTGAGTTCGATTTTTAGTGGAAATGACAACATTGCTTTGAAAAGCAGACCAGACAGGGTCAGTTGGCCTTTAGACACGCTTTTTTGCTTTGCTTTCAAAGTCAGTTGTGAATCACTGATGTGAATGAAACAGCTGCAAGAGCTGAAATGGCAGTGTTAAAGTGTCATTATCCACTGCGTGTTGAAATATTATTCAATCAATATTGATATTTATGTTCACTTCATGAGACATTGTGCATGTTATTTTATGAATGTTTATGAGTGTTATTTTAGTATCCTTGAGATATTATTGAGTTTTTTTAATAGTTTGAAATAGTTTTTATTTCTGTTGTTTACATATACAGTGGAGAGGGAAAGTATGTTTTTTTTTTTCTGGAAATAATATTTCTAAAGGACCCGTTGACATGGAAACTAACCCGATTTTGATAAAAAGCCAAACAATACAAACACAGAAAATAAAAAAAATAAAAAAATAGTTATGTGTAATAACTACGGAATGACAACAGTAGAAAGTACTTAACTACTGATATATAATTAATACTTTATATTAAAGCTTTTTTAATGATGGCAGCTTGAAGATGCCTTTCATATGAAGATTGAAGTCGCATAAATTACTTAGGTGTGATTATTTTTTACAGATTTCAACAGAGTGTAAAAATCGTGATGATTCTGTGGGTCTCGTCTATCAAATCTGATCTTTATTTTGTATTTTCTATTGGATTCAAGTCAGGTCATTGGCTAGGCCATTACACAGCTTGATTTTCTTTCTCTAAAAGCATTTGAGAGTTTCCTTGGCTGTATTTTAGATCATTGTCTTGCTGAAATGTCTGCGCTGGTTTCATCTTCATCATCCTGGTAATGTAGATGATGGACTGGGAGATGGACTGAAGCAGCTTATAATAATTTACAATGACGAAGGGCAGAGGGTTGCTGAATAACTTCTAAGAGATTTCAGCTGCTGTCTTTACACACCTCCCTTTCTTCATGTGTTCAATACTTTTTCCCCTGCATTATTTTATTTCATTACACATAATTTATGAGCTAATTAGATCTGTTTTCTTTGCATATATGGATTTCCTTTAGAAATGTTTTCTGAGAAAAATAGTGACATGTTCAATACTTATTCCCCCCCCAACCCCCGTGTATGTAATCTGCTTTGTTTTAGAAGTAAATATAATATATATATATTTTTTTTACGAATGATTTTATAGCTGCATTTAAAAAATAATAATAATGTTAATTTCTTACATTTATTTTATTGTTGTAATTTGCAATAAATAAATAACAATAAATAAATAGTAAATTGTAAATAAGTAAAATAAATAAATTGAATAGTTAATTAACTGATTAATGTTCTTTCATTCATTATTTTTGGCAACTGGCATTAATAATATAATATTTTCCCAATTGATGTTTAACAGAGCAAGCAAACCTTTCTGTTATTTCTTCTGCAGAAACACTTTTTTTACCATTTTTTACCAGAAACCTTTTTGGTTTGGTTGAAATAAAAAATAAAAATTACATATATATTTTGGCCTAACTTGTCTAGTTAACCTGGTTACAGTACCTAGTTTCAACTAGGTTGAAGTAGTAACTTCTAGCTGAATACTAGTGAGAGAAATCCCTCAATCAATCAATCAATCAATCAATCAATCAATCAATCAATCAATCAATCAATCAATCAATCACCTCATTATAAACACTAAACAGAAAAAAAACATTTAGTTTTGTTAGACTTAATACATGGAGAAAGGATTATATATTTTGTCATCTAAATATAGTACAAAATTTGAAAACATGCAAAATAGCAAGCAATTACTTAAAATGTTTTTCCTTAGCATCTTTAAAAGAAAGGCCTGAAATGAAATGAATATGTAAGATGATTTGTGTGGAGGAGCTGTAGATGTAGAGACTGGTGTAGGTGGAATGAATTATGAGAATCAGTGGAATAAATGAGTGAGGAGACGCAGCAGGCGGCGGCGGGTGATTACAGTCCTGCTCACCGTTTATAACTGCACTCTTCACTTAGGACACACTTACCTTTCTCACTTTCTGACTGACCAAATGTGCTCGCAGCTTCTCTGTAATGCCACTGTGCTTCGTACTGACAGTCATTATCACCAGTGATTTTTCTATCACGATATAATGAAATGATGGGTATTAGTAGAGATGCACCGATCGATAAGCCAGAAATGTGATTTTTTTTTTTTGCTCCAAATGTGTGATTGGCGGCAGCACGGTGGCTCAGTGGTTGGCACTGTCGCCTCACAACAAGAAGGTCGCTGATTCAAATACCGACTGGGACAGTTGGCATTTCTGTTTGGAGTTTGCATGTTCTCTCCATGTTCACGTGGGTTTCCTCTAGATGCTCTGGTTTCCTCCACAGTCCAAAGACATGCGCTATTGTGATTTGAATAAACTAAATTGGCCTTAGTATATGAGTGTGTGTGTGAATGAGAGTGTTTGAGTGTTTCCCAGTACTGGGTTGCGGCTGAAAAAAAGGCATTTGCTGTGTAAAACATATTCTGGAATAGTTGGCGGTTCATTATGCTGTGGTGACCTCTGATAAATAAGTGACTAAGCTGAAGGAATATTAATTAATGTGTGATCAGCAACCAGAGTATTTCTTTTATTATTATCACTAGGCCGATTACTGTTTTTGGCTTAAAAATTGTCCTGAAATGTGTTTATAAAGTGTGTAAACAGACACATTAAAAGAGGCCACTGAAGATTCATGGAAAAATAACATATTCTGCATTAACTTCAAAGAACTGAACAAACACACGATTCTGTGATGTTTTCAGCATATTTTATAACAGACCGTATGGATAAGACTTTCGCTTGGGCAGTTTTCGTTATAGCTCGTTTAGATGATTGCTTGGAGTTTTATGTGTTTCATTAAGTCAGAATAATTAGCAAGAAAACTGTTCATTTCCATAAAACAAAAAAAAAATTAAGACTAAATATCTGGTATAATGTTTTATACATGGGGTTCCGCATGACACAACGTGCATTTAGAAACCTTTAATACAAAGCAAGCCATTGATTACCCTGCTTGTTCGGTGGTCATTTGCCAAATTATAGGCAAGTTAAAACTATCAGTGCTCTTTGCAGCCCAATATTTGACAGAATTTCTGTGAATTATTCATTCATTCATTCATTTTCTTTTCTGCTTAGTCCCAATATTAATCAGGGGTCGCCACAGCGGAATGAACCGCCAACTTATCCAGCATATGTTTTGCGCAGCGGATGCTCTTCCAGCTGCAACCCATCTCTGGGAAACATCCATACACACTCATTCACACTCATACACTACGGACAATTTAGCCTACCCAATTCACCTGTACCACATGTCTTTGGACTGTGGGGGAAACCGGAGCACCCGCAGGAAACCCACGCGACCACGGGGAGAACATACAAACTCCACACAGAAATGTCAACTGATCCAGCTGGGGCTCAAACCAGCGACCTTCTCGCTGTGAGGTGAATGTGCTACTCACTACGCCACTGTGGCACCCCTTCTGTAAATTATGACACGTTAAATCAGACATGGGCATAATAGCTCAAATAACATATGTTAGCTACCTCATCAGAAATAATATTGAGGAATTTTACCAGACCATGGAATATCTCTGTATAATGCATGTTAAATACTAGCACAGTTGCTTCGTTTACAGCAGTAACTAAGAAAACACTGTCATTTCAGCTCTTCTATAAGCGCCACCTACAGGATGAGATTGAATGGGCAACTTTATTCAGCCTATCTACTGTTTTTGAAGGTGTGGGTTAATGTGGTGTAATTTAGAGTTTTTTTTTTACATAGTATAATTATCTACCTGCTCAAGATAATGCATGTAGCATATTGATGCGGACCGTAAATACAGAGCAAAAAAAATACTCATATTTGTTTGTCCAAAAATTGAGCATCATTGTGTATCAGTTTAACTTCAGATCAGTTCTATAGTATTGACTTAACATTTTCACAATGAATGCCGTTTTGGGCTTCTGGTTTTCTTACATTTGGAAGTCATTTCAGCTGAGTTTGGTGAAGGATGTTGATAAAAATAATTTCGAATTATTACAGTTATATAGTTCACCACAACTACAGTAAAACCATACTTTCATAAATTAATTTCATAATAATCAAATGAAATAAGTAACTAATAAACTAAAATAACTGAAATTAAATGTAAAAAATACATCAAACAATATGTATTTTAATTGACATATTTTAAAAATATTACAATAAAGAAATTACTTTAGCAGATTCAACTTTTGAAATACATATAATTTCTGCTAGTCACAGGACAGCATTACTTTAGCATCTACTTTAGTAGAGTCAAAACCTAAATCTGGGGTGGCACAGTGGCTCAGTTTTTAGCACTGTCACCTTACAGCAAAAAGGTCACTGGTTTGAGTCCTGGCTGGGTCAGTTGGCATTTCTGTGTGGAGTTTGCATGTTCTCCCCATGTTCGCGTTGGTTTACACCGGGTGCTCCGGTTTCCCCCACAGTCCAAAGACATGCGCTAAAGGTGAATTGGCCGTAGTGTAATGTGTGTGCGTGTGAATGTGAGAGTGTTTGGGTGTTTGCCAGTACTGGGTTGTGGCTGGAAGGGCATCCGAGACATATGCTGGAATAGCTGGCGTTTCATTCCTCTGTGGTGACCTCTGAAATACTGTAGAGACTAAGCTGAAGGAAAATGTTTTTCCTTCAGTTGAAAGTCATTTTAGCAGGGTTTGGGTTTGGTAAAGGATGTTGATAATAATAATTTCTTATTACTTTCAGTTATACAGTTCACTACAACTACAGTAAAACTATTCTTTCATAATTCGTCGACTTTTATAACTGAAATAAATAACTCATAAACTAAAATAACTGAAAATTAAATGTAAAAATACATAGAACAATATGTATTTCGATTGACATATGTTTTAAAATAGTACATTAAAGAAATTACTTTAACAGATTTTTGAAACATATAATTTTTGCCAGTCACAGGACAATATTCCTTAGTTTCATTTAAGGTAAATTAAATTAGCAGAGAAAAAAAATCTTAAAAATGAAATAAATGTATCTAAATAATTAGATAATATTTCTGTAAAACACATTTGCTAAAAAAATTGTTCAAATTAATATGCGATTTCAAAATATGAAATATAATTAAAATCGACAAATCACTGTCATATTTTATTGGTCAAATCTGTGCATTTAGCCACCGTAGTCTCGTCTAAAAGTTATCAAGCTGGAACTGGCAGCACGTAAACACAATACTTTGCCAGGATATTTGTATTTTTGCTCATACACAGATTTCTCTTGTAAATGTATTCAAGAAAGGTCACTGTGAAAATATCAAAACACCAAAAGAGCAGCTGTTCCATCAGAACACCAGAGATTTCTGAGGCCCTCTGATTGATTTTCACAAGTGAACACATATTAATGTTTCATGATTTCTGGGTAACTCTGTTTATTTTGTGTTCCTTTAACCAATCAAAGGGAATGAATAATGCACAAACGCCACTGAATTGTTGCAGTGGTGGTGATTGGATGACTCTTCTGGATGTTTGAAACCCACTCTCTCCGCCACAATAAAATCCTGCGAGAAAATTCCTTAGGACTCTAAAGAACTGGAGAAATAAGCGAACTAGGATGTGTTTCTGTAAAAAGGCATATTGTCAACTGAGCCACTTAAACTTTCTTCATTATAGATTGATTAACGAGTCAATGGAATGAACGTTAACAATGTGCCTAATAGTCATATTGAGAGTTAGTTTTCAAGACCAAATCTATTAGCTACTGAAGTTTAGCTCCTGATTCTTTTCCATTATAATGCCACTATTTAGAAGTCTGGCATTATTCAAAGCAACACACAGGGAAAAATTTTATAATAATTACCGGTTATAATTAAAAATCATGAAACATATGTACCTGTGGTGACGTTTTTGCAAAAATTATATTATGTTGCTTCTTGCACATTTTGCAGCAGGGAAAAATCCAGCAAGCAGTGTTCAACAGCTCGTTCAGTTTTCTCAGAAACAGATAAGCATGACTGTAGCATGAAGGTCGATGGTTTGAGATACAGCTGTGCCAGTTGGCATTTCTGTGTGGAGTTTGCATGTTCTCTCCATGTTGGTGTGGGATTCCTCTGGGTGTGTGATTCCTCGCTTTCCCCCGCAGTCCAAAAACATACACTTTGGTCATAGGGGTCTGATTCCTGGAGGGCCGCAGCTCTGCACAGTTTTGCTCCAACCCTAATCAAACACATCTGATCCAATTAATCAAGATGTTCAAGAGTACTAGAGACTATGTGCGTCCCAAATCGCATACTTATGCACTATTCAACACCATTTTGTAGTATAAATAGTGTATGTATACTATGTATGCTACAAAAACGTATAACGCTTCCTTTGGTCATTTATTTCACTAATTTGGCAGATGTCAAACGTCATCTGGGAAATGGTTTGAATTTCCGCTTTGTGAAAAAACCATTAGTGCTCTATTTGGGTCGACACTACATACATATACTATGCTGTTGAGTGTGTAAGTGCATAAGTACATAGTGAATAAGTGCATAGTATATAGTGTGCCGTTTGGGACGCAGCTTATTAAGCAGGTGTGAGTTGGAGCTAAACTATGCAGAGCTGTGGCCCTCTAGGAATTGAGTGTGAGACCATTGCTAAAGGGGAATTGGATAAACTAAATTGACCATAGTGTATGAGTATGTGTGTAAATGTGAGAGTGTATGTGTGTTTCCCAGTACTGGGTTGTGGCTGGAAGGGCATCCGCTGCGTAAAACACATGCTGGAATAGTTGGTGGTCAATTCCGCTGTGGTGACTTCTGAAATGGAGACTAAAGGCTGATTTATACTTCTGCGTTGAGTGATCGGCATGACCCACGGCGCCTACCTTGCTCGTAGTTGTGCAATTATACTTCTGCATGCTGTCTGTGTTGCTCTGCACTAACACTTCTGAAACGCAAGCTACTGTGGGTTTTTATGTTTCTCTTTGTCATGTTTCTTCACGGGTGTTTTGTTTATTCTGAACACAACCTTAATGTACAAGTAGCTAAAACTCACTCATTCAGAGGTAAGAACCGGCGAACGAAAGTTCATTTAATTGATGCATGATGAAGTTAAAGTATTTGATTCATGATATTTAAGAAAACAGCACATTTTACAGTGTGTTACAGTTGCTGCGTGCCAATTTGCGTACTAATACTACACCCTAAAAGTATGTACTTCTTGTTGTGAAGGAAAAATATATACTTTTGAGTGTGTAACAGAAGAGTATACAAGCTTTGGGACACACTGCTTCCTCATTAACAGATCGTTGTGTTGCTTAGTTATGAGCCCTGTCAATCATCCACACGTATTTAATTTCCTACCTCATTGGAGAAGCAGCAGCAGGTTACCCTCCCATTCACGAGTCTGTAATGCAGAGACATCTCCTCAGGTCTTTGGATAATTCTGAATTCAGATGTTAATGTCCAAACATGTCTTTATATAGGCTCAGTATTGTTGTTGCAGATGAAATATAGCACAGACAAACGCGATTTATATATTTTCCAATAGGCTAGATATTAATTAACAGTCAAACAAACATCTTTACCGAAGCCTCTCTACTTGACGGTTGGTCTCGCGCATCCATCATGTTTGTATTTTTTTTCCATTTTTCACCCACGTTTGTAGTTCTAATTGAATTCAAATCCAACATGCAGTGTACTGTGGGCAACATCAGCGGTTAGAGTACGGATGGTTTACTACTTCCGGTCAAAATTTAAAGTGTAGAACCATCCGGGAATCTTTGACCTACTTTTTTCAACATACTACAATTTGGGACATATGAATTCTACTTTAAAACACTATTTAGGATGGATAGTATGCGAATTGGGATGTAGCAAGTCTTTCTAAGAGTAGCAAAGGAGGCAGATATGAAGGTGCAGATCTTTTTTTGGTCTTTTGCTCAGTTTAGATTTTTCTTAACACCAAAATATTGGTAACACTTTATTTCGATGGTCCATTTGAGTATTAGTAGACTGTCTACTTAATATCTGCTGATACTGACATTCAACAGACATTTAACTGACTATAAGAAACTTTGCAAGTACATGTCAACTTACACTAACCCTACCCCTAACCCCAACCCTAACCCCAACCTACAGTCTATAATCTAATGAGAATTAGTTGCGATTTAACTTAAATTCAACAAATGGACCATCAAAATAAAGTGTGACCAAAATATTCTCTTAAATGTCAAAAGATCAAGGGAAATTTGATTTCTCCAATTAACTCCTTAAAGTCTGTGTGAACCAAAAGTTGCTTAGACTTTTATTTTGGTATGTTTAGGCACGGCGCCACGGTGGCCTAGTGGGTAGCACGTTCGCCTCACAGCAAGAAGGTCGCTGGTTCGATCCCCGACTGGGCCAGTTGGCATTTCTGTGTGGAGTTTGCATGTTCTCCCCGTGGTTGCGTGGGTTTCCTCCGGGTGCTCCGGTTTCCCCCACAGTCCAAAGACATGCGGTACAGGTGAATTGGGTAAGCTAAATTGTCCGTAGTGTATGTGTGTGAATGAGAATGTATGGATGTGTTTCCCAGAGATGGGTTGTGGCTGGAAGGGCATCCGCTGCGTAAAACAAAATGCTGGATAAGTTGGCGGTTCATTCCGCTGTGGTGACCCCGGATTAATAAAGGGACTAAGCCGAAAAGAAAATGAAAGAATGAATGAATGTTTAGGCACTTACAACTGAAACTGAATATTGAGCAGGGGGTGGGGCTTTCTTTTTGCTCATCACTCCCTCATAGCAAAATAACTGCAAGAGAGGTGTGGTTTAGAATACTTCTCTGACATCAACAGAGAAGAACCGCCTCTCCAAATGCAGAAGTTTGATTGAAGATTACCAAAACAAACTCTTGCACAGATTATTTGTCACCAAATGAATAACAACGTGAGCTTGCAAAATAAACACTGTAAATTTTGATTTCACATGAACTTAAAGATATAAGAAGTACTTGAATGCATACTGCATGTCAACAATGACCTTCTTCTTATTTAATAGCTTTCATCATTCAAAGGGTGAACCAGAAACATTAATGCAGTATGTAAGTGGATACAATGCAAAAATCATCTGTTTCGAGATTCACAGTACAATGAATTAAATGGAGAATGTTTCTATATGCGAGCACTTATTCCAACCCATACTTGGCTGTCAAGTGCTCACTTTGATAACAGTCAAGTAGCTTACAGAAGGCTTGTGTTTAAAGAAAAAAATGCTGCATTATGCTCTACGAAATGCCGAGAGATAACTTCCTCTGGTACTATTTGCTTTTGGCGAACTAAACAAACCCCTTAAAAGGTCTGTTCCACCGGTGTGTCGCATTGAACAAAGGCTGTGGCTCAAAGGCATTGCACAGATGGAGCTTTTCTACCTGTGTGATGGTCAACATCATATTCCTGCTGTGACAGGATTTAAGAACAACATTAGCTGAGATGATGGTAAAGCAAAACAGAGTAACAACATTAAAATGCTGATAGGCTGCTTTTCTTTATCCTTGGGGCCATATTGTGGTTCTGTTTAACAAGAGGGGAACTTGTTTTCATATACAAGCATTTAAAAGTTTGAGGTCGGCAATATTTTTTGAAGGAAGTTTTTAAGGAATTACTTTGATGAAAAATACTGTAAATATTATTACTATTGAGGGTGACACGGTGGTGCAGTAGGTGCTGTCGCCTCACAGCAAGAAGGTCGCTGGTTCGAGCCTCGGCTGGGTCAGCTGGCATTTCTGTGTGGAGTTTGCATGTTCACCCCGGGTTTCCTCCGGGTGCTCCAGTTTCCCCCACAGTCCAAAGATATGCGTTAATAGGGAATTGGGTAAGCTAAATTGTCTGTAGTGTATGTGTGTGAATATGAATGTATGGATGTTTCCCAGAGATGGGTTGGGGCTGGAAGGGCATCCGCTGTTTAAAACAAATGCTGGATATGTTGGCGGTTCATTCCGCTGTGGCCACCCCGGATTTATAAAGGGACTAAGCTGAAAAGAAAATGAATGAATGAATGAATGAATGTTTCTGTGTCAATATAATTGAAATCATTTATTCCTGCCATGACAAAGTTGAATTTTCAACATCATTGCTTCTTTAGTGTCACATAATGCTTCAGAAAGCATTCCAAAATTGAAATAGAAAAAAAGAGAAATAGAAAAATATATATGTAGAAAGTAACACCTAGAATTAGTAGGCTAAAATAGCATTTTAAAATAAAATGAAATTATCTTTTTTATTTGCAACTATATATCATGTATTTGACAGTATAATAAGTTGAAAACAATTGTGCTGCTTAATATTTTTATTTAAAGTTCAAAACAGCAGCATCTATTTGTAACAGAGTGAAAGTCCTTTAGAAATCACTCTAATATGCTAAAATAATATTAGCTCAATAGTGAAAACCATGAGAGATACACTATACAATAAATTCAAACATAATTGAATAGAATTTATTGTAATACCTTTGTCACTTTTAATCGAATTAATGCGTCTTTGCTAAACAAGTTATTTATATAAAAGTAAATAAAGTGTTCACTTGTTTATTAAAACTACTGACCTCAATACTTTTAACAACATGTTACATTTTTTTCAGTACTGGGTTGCGGCTGGAAGGGCATGCGGCTGCGTAAAACATACACCAAAATAGTTGGCGGTTCATTCTGCTGTGGCGATCCCTGATAAATAAGGGACTAAGCCAAAGGAAAATGAATGAATGAATGAATGAATGAATATGTTACATAAATATGATATTAAATGACAAATTTTTAAATAAAAATAAATTATGTATCTAAATTAATTTCCTAATATAAATCTATGCATGGATCAGTTCTCAGACATAAGAATATATGTTTCTAATATTGAAGACAACACAAAATAGCATTTGCAAGCAGCTTGTGACATAATTTTAGGTGAAACTGTTAAATATGCAAAAATGGTCCGTTTAGATTTCTGGGGGAAAAATAGGATTTAACAGTACATTGACTCAAATGGAGTGATGACTTCACAACACATTATTTAACATTTAATAGAACTTTTTGTAACATTATAAAAGTACGTCACTTTTTCGTCACTTTATTTCTTGCTGAATAAATGTATTACTTTTCTTTCAAAAAATAAACAAACAAAACAATTCTGTCTGTTTTGTGATTTTTGCGTTTATATACAGTATATATGCACTTTTATATGGTATTTTTGTCACATTTATATACATTTATAGATTTCATATATATAGCATTATTTTTAATGCTGTTTTCTCAAAATGTTTGTCTTTCTAGTCAGCTTTTGCAGCACTTTTTATAAACATTAAAGTTTATTCATATCTGTATTCAGAAGGTTTTCAAAGAGGGATTTGTTCATAAAGAATATGCCTCATTATATACAACATTTAATTTCACAAAAATGTGCTAATTCCTTTTTTCTGCAGTGATAAAATGAAATCTTCTTGGTTTCAACAATAATGTTCAGATTTTTGGGCACCACGGTGGCCGAGTGGTTAGCACGTTCGCCTCACAGCAAGAAGGTCGCTGGTTCGATCCCCGGCTGGGCCAGTTGGCATTTCTGTGTGGAGTTTGCATGTTCTCCCCGTGGTTGCGTGGGTTTCCTCCGGGTGCTCCGGTTTCCCCCACAGTCCAAAGACATGCGGTACAGGTGAATTGGGTAAGCTAAATTGTCCGTAGTGTATGTGTGTGAATGACAATGTATGGATGTGTTTCCCAGAGATGGGTTGTGGCTGGAAGGGCATCCGCTGCGTAAAACAAATGCTGGATAAGTTGGCGGTTCATTCCGCTGTGGCGACCCCGGATTAATAAAGGGACTAAGCCGAAAAGAAAATGAATGAATGAATGAATGAATGTTCAGATTTTTGTGCTATAAACACATGCAAATGAATGCATATATAATGAAATAATACCTCGTTTGCATATTTAAACACCACTTTAAACTCGTAATGCACACACACACAAAAATGTTTGCGATTCTTAATGCAATCAGTCAACGCAAGAAGTAGGGTAATTAACTATTAGTCCGTTTTTAAGCCATATTCACCTACTGAAGGTTATAGCTTGAAACATGACATGTCCTCAGTGACTCATGCGCTGTGATGTGTGGCGGTCGCCCTCCTCTTCCGACGGGCCACACAAGGGTGTAATTGTCCTTCTGAACTGCCCACCTGCAAAAAGAAAGCTCTCAGTAATAATCCTGTGCTGAACACACTTCGTATGAATGTAAAAAGTCAGTGACAGGCTTCTATAGTGCTCAGGCTCTGCATGAGATGATGTTATGCACCGGCTGCCATATAAATGACAAACTATATTATCTGCATAATGACGGATTTATAATAAAAAAGTTCATTGAATAAGGCTCCATTCTTCTTGCTGATGTTTTACAGTGGTGTGTGATTGAGAGAAATGTTGTTCTAAGTAACCCTAAGTAAAAAAATAGATTATTTTTTATGTGTATATGTATAAAAATAGGATGCGTAAAACATATACCAAAATAGTTGGCAGTATATATGTATGTGTATATATATATATATATATATATATAGTCATATATCTATTCACATTCATAAATATATATATTTATATAAAAATACATCT
>CAIGQQ010032345.1:24054-34656 GCA_903798035.1 Danio albolineatus
AAGCACATTTAATGGAGTAATGGATAAACACTTACATAAATGTTATTCACTGTTAGGTTGTTCTTGTTTTAAATGTTATGAATTAAACATTTGTTTGCACAAAGCAACTGAGTATTGCTGTGAATTCAGTGTTAGATTTAATGTAAACATGTACTGTATTAATCTTTATAATAGCAAATCACCTTCGTGATCACCATTATTATTGTCATATTGTATTTTTTTATACATTACACTGTAAACATGTCTGTAAATTAGCACTTCTCTATTTTGTGATTCATGTTTTTTTCCCCATTTTTTATGCCTTCCAATTGCATTATTTGATATTCTTCCAACAACTTGGAATGCACAATGTACTTCTTGTGTACTTCTTGTACACAATGTACTTCTTGTGCTCAAATAAATCACTCATATGATACGTTTCTGTCAATTATTTTACAATTAAAAAATAAGTGGTATGTAAAAAGACTAAAATAGTTGTTATAAACCTTCAGTATACATGTGGTCATCAGACTGCTTCTCCACAAACAAGGAGAGGAAGAAAATCACAAGACATTGTCTCAGAAAAATAATTCCATAAATTTAATTTTGCATGATATTGCCATCAAATTCAAAACATATACTCAGGAGATATGTGGCTTTTGACCTATTACTTTTCTCTATTGCCCCAGGACTAATTTCATACTGTATATTTGTTTATGATATAATAAAATGTTTAGTGGGGTGCAATTTTTGTACATTACTCAAACATCTATAACTTTTTTTCATTTTGAGCATTATAAACTCTAGATGATGGATGGTAGACCAAGTTATTTAGCAACTGCTTCTGTTTCAGTTTGGGAAGGACATTTTTGAGAAAATGCCTCTGACAGTGAGGGAAAGAAGGGGACAGATATACCCTTGGAAAACTTTTTACAGAAATTTCATTTTGCATTGTATCTTCATCAAATTTGAAATATAAATTCATGAAACACTTGGCTTTCAAGGCATACTTTTCTAGGACATTACATTAATGTTTTCCTGTGTTTGTATATGGAAAAACAAATATTGAACACAGTACTTTTTTTTCTCTCTCATTACTTCATAAAGTATAACTTTTAATATTTTTGAGCATGAACCCCTTTTACCGCAGTAAAGCCCAAAGTACGCAGTAAAGTCCTGACTGCATCTCTGGAGCTCAGGCAGAGTTGTTCTTTACCTCTCTCACCAATGCTCTTCTCCACCGATAGCTCAGTTTGGGCAGATGGCCAGAAGGTTTCTGATCATCTCAAAGTCGTCCATTTCAGGATTATGGAGGCCACTGTGCTCTTAAGAACCTTAAGTGCATCAGAAATGTATTTGTAACATTGGCCAGTTCTGTGCCTTGCCACAATTCTGTCTCTGGGCTCTTCAGGCAGTTCCTTTGTCCTCATGATTCTCATTTGCTCTGACATGCATTGTGAGCTGTAAGATCTTATATAGACAGGTGTGTGGCTATAAAAATCAAGTTCAATCAGTAAAATCAAACACAACTGGACTCAAATGAAGGTGTAGAATCATCTCAAGGATGATCAGAAAAATAGTCAGCACCTGCTTTAAAATATAAGTGTCTGAAAGGGTCTGAGTTATTAGGACCATGTGATATTTTGGTTTTTCTTTTTTAATAAATCTGCAAAAATGTCAACAATTATGAAAAATCTGAATAATTTCCATACCCACTGCCAAAATGCACAGATTAAGGTAACTTTTTTTCATTTTTTTTTTTTTTTTGACAATTTATTAATTCCAGTCAGTGGCTACCATCACTTTGAGAGTCAAAAAAAATTATATGGGCAAAACAAAATGATTAAAACATTAACATTAATAGCTTGAATAGAATAAGTGATTTTACGGAATAAAAACTACTTTTAGTAGGCTTTTATAATGTAGCGCCAATTCAAATTCAATTTTCTAAATGGGGAGCAAAAGAACAGCACCCGCTAAAACATGCAAAAATATATACATTGCTCTTCACAGCAGAAAGAAAAGATAATGAATTTGGAAAGAGATGAAGGTGTGTAAATGATGACTAATAGAGACTTCTTTTTTTGGTCAAGAAATGTGGTTCTCTTGGATTATTATAGTTCACTGCGGCTAATGGCACCTGGTAGATTTGTTTCCCTGATGTATTAATTTGGCTCTGAAATGTTTGATAAATCTTACAGTCTGATGCTAAATGAAACGTTGAACATCCCAAGACCTCGACATCAATAGAGGCTCTCCGTGCTTCATGATCTCCTAGTCTCTCCCTCTTTCTTTGTTGCTTTTGCTTCCCTTATTGTTTTTATTTCGTATTCATCCACATCACCGCTTCACTATTTTTTTATTCCCCGTTCTGAAATGGAGGAAAGCATTGAGAATGAGCTGAGAGTTTTTTCCTCTGTAATCAGAAAACCTCTCCAACCTCTGCCTGTTTCCACAACCCCAGTGCTGCAGCTGCCACTCTCTCACTTGCACACACACACACAGAGAAAAAGAAAATTACTACACGCACACACACACGCACACATGCGCGCACACACACACACAACCTACACACACACACACACACACACACACACAAAAGAGAAAATATCAGCACACACATCCACACATACACACATCAGACCTACACACTGCCTTCCCCAGCAGGACAGAGTGCATGGCGGAAATAAACCACAGTTTTAATTGGTTATTATTAGATATGATTATCTTCTTAAGTTGGAGAATGTTCCCATTTGAACATTTCCATTTTCTCGGCAAGCTTGACAAAGTCTGAGCATGTTGAATGCTGGGAATATGTGTCAGAGAACTGAGGTGTTTTTCTGCGAATGCAGACTGACGTTCAGCAGTGCAGTGGATTTCATTGCCATTGTTTCATTAATGTTGCAGTGTTTTTGTGATCAGTTTTTTTCCAGAGCTTATGATATTTGTTGAAAAATAAACTCTACTTTCTATCTTATATCGTTCCAAGGGCAGCACAGTGGCTCAGTTATTTAGCACTGTTGCCTCACAGCTAGAAGTTCCAGTGTTCTCCCGGTGTTGGCGTGGGTTTCCTGTGGGTGCTCCGCAGGGGCGCTTTTAAGATTTTCATTAGGATTTTTATTATAAGTAATAATTTAATAGTAATACACTTAACAATGTTTGACTAATATGGTAGGGTTGTATCCTAGCAGTATTCCACTGCATTGTACAGACGTGCATAGTCATTTGAGTTCTGAATGAGCCAAATAGGCTCAGCAAACCTGTTTACAGTAGTAAAAGCCACTTTATATGTTGAAGTACAATTTTAGTTTCCATTTAATAAATAAAACAGCCACTTTTCTAATTAAATGGCATACATTTAAATATATACATATTTTTAACTAATTCACATATTTCACGAACTGAATCATAAAATTAAAACAGGAAATATTTTTTAATACAAGACAACACATGATGTTTCTCTCTCTGTCAATGTCTCTGACAGTTGAGTACATTCACTTAGTGGTTCTGTCACTGTGTTTAATCCTTTCTCTGCATGACTGTGGTTTAGATAATGCCACATGCACTGTAATGTGTTTTAAGGTCAAGAATCTTGGTGTGACTCTGGAGTCAGATCTCAGTTTCAACAGTCATGTCAAAGCAGTAACTAAATCAGCATACTATCATCTCAAAAACATTGCAAGAATTAGATGCTTTGTTTCCAGTGAAGACTTAGAGAAACTCGTTCATGCTTTTATCAGCAGCAGGGTGGATTACTGTAACGGCCTCCTCACTGGACTTCCCAAAAAGACAGTCAGACAGTTGCAGCTTATCCAGAACGCTGCGGCCAGGATTCTGACCAGAATCAGGAAATCAGAGCACATCACACCTGTCCTCAGGTCTCTACACTGGCTCCCAGTTACATTCAGAATAGATTTTAAAGTATTATTACTTGTCTATAAATCACTAAATGGCCTAGGACCTCAATACATTACAAATATGCTCACTGAATACAAACCTAATAGATCACTCAGATCATCAGGATCACATAAACTAGAAATTCCAAGAGTTCAGTCAAAGCAGGGTGAATCTGCTTTCAGCTATTACGCCCCCCGCTACTGGAATCAGCTTCCAGAAATGATCAGATGTGCTCCAACATTAGGTACATTCAAATCAAGACTGAAAACACATCTGTTTAGCTGTGCCTTTACTGAATGAGCACTGTGCTACGTCCGACAGATCGTACTATTGTGTCTTTCTTTTCTTTTCATTCTTTTATAACTTGTCTTAACTCATTTTAATCTGTTTTTATCAGTTTTTTTTTATTATTTTATTTTCTTATACTTCAATTTTATTTCTGTTTATGTAAAGCACTTTGAATTGCCACTGTGTATGAAATGTGCTATATAAATAAACTTGCCTTGCCTTGCCTTGCCTTATAATGGTAGGTAATAATGGTGTAATAGTAAAATGTTCGTTAAGAGTTACATTTTCGCTGGAGGAAACAGCTGTGATTATGAGGTGAGCACTGAGGAAACTGTATATTGGAACACGATTTCTACCGTATGACATTGGGGTACAAGTGATACAAATGTATCCATTGCAAAGAGCACATAAGCATATTTTATTACAATTCATGGATGAACGCACACCTTGTTCTCTCGCTCTGCACAGCTGTGGTTTACTGATCAAATGAAAAACGAAAGTCGGGGAGGAGCTGAATTCTGCCGCCATTTTCATATCAAATTTAAAGGGGGCAGAGATGATAATTTGGTCTACAGTTTATGAGCTAATCGGAAACGTTTTAGGGGCTGAGTAAAAAATGTAGGGGGGTTACAGCCACCCTAAAATATGCCTAGTGACACCCATGGTGCTACGGAATCCCCCACTATTATATATTGTTTTGCATTTGCTGGTTTGCCATATGGCCTTAAGTGTAATTCAATTCAATTCAATTCACCTTTATTTGTGTAGCGCTTTTACAATGAAGATTGTGCCAAAGCAGCTTCACATAGAAGGTTATAGTAAATTGAAACAGTGTCAATTGCATTGTTTGCTAATTTATGTTTTTAATGATATTCTATTTACTTATATGTGTAATTGTATTTATTGTCATTTCTTTTTCAAAATTCTGTTAAGCACCTAGGGTTTGAGAGTAACACAGTTTCGATTCTCTGTATGTCCTGCACATGTGGTCGAATTGACTTTGACAGGTGAATTGGATGAACTGTGTATGAGTTTGTGTAAATGTAAGAGTGTCTGGGTGTTTCCCAGTACTGGGTTGCGACTGGAAGGGTATCCGTTGTGTAAAACAGACTGTAATCTGGAATAGTTGGCAGTTCATTCTGCTGTGGTGGCTCCTGATAAATAAGGGAATAAGCTGATTAATATTGTTCCAGACCATATCCGACTTTCTTCCACTAAATACTAAACAAGAGACATTATGGATATTATACTAATTATTTAGTCTTTTCAACAGACATACATTAAATGAAAAAAAAAATTGATTAATAAGATTTTTCACAAGAAAAAAAATTATAGAATGCTAATTATTTTTTTATGATTAAAGTTTTTTATTGATTTTTTTTTATTGATTTTCACATTTGCAAATTATACGTGAATATTAAGTGTAGAACATTAACCTACAGTATAAACAAAAAGGGAAATAACAACATCATATACAGTATATGTATATTAAGTATTAAATATACACGATGGGGGCAGTGCAGTGGTGCAGTGGGTAGCGCTGTCGCCACAGCAAGAAGGTCACTGGTTCGAGCCCCGGCTGTTTCAGTTGGCATTTCTGTGTGGAGTTTGCAAGTTCTCCCCGTGTTCGCGTGGGTTTCCTCTGGGTACTCCGTTTTCCCCCACAAGTCTAAAGTAATGTGCTATAGGTGAAGCTAAATCGTCCATATGTTTATGTATGAGAGTGTATGGGTGTTTCCCAGTGATAGGTTGCAGCTGGAAGGGCATCCGCTGCGTAAAACATTCCCGAATTGAAGAAGCACGTGTCATTGATGTACTTCACTAAATCACAGGATTCAATTATTAAAATATACTCAAATATACAGCAGTTTTTTGAAGCTGTTTAACAATATTAATGTTTTACTGCATTTCTGATCAATTTCAAGCAGCCTTTCGGGCACAGTTTTCAGCCAAATAGTTTTGGAATAACACGAGGGTCAGTAAAAGATGAAAGCGTTTACATGAATTATTCCTTCAATAATGTACAATGGTCTGAACGAATGTTATGACAGAGTCAAAAAGAGCACAGAAGAAATAATCTATAGGGCCCTTTAAGATCCTTCTCTTTGTTTATCATATCTTTCTGAAACGCTGTCGATGCTGTACATGAGAGGAGGACAGCCAGCGACCGTGTTATAAATTGTGTGTTGTATTGGTGTGATGTATTTGCGCTTTATTGTGGTGGGCAGCGTGCAGCAGTGTGTGCATATTAAAGCAGTGTGTCAAAGGAGCCCATTTTAATTTCCGATATGAAAATGGGACGAAGCAGGCTCTCTGACAAATGCTTCTCTGCTGCTGGAGAGACGCGCTGAGAACTGAATCTGTGTGTTATTCTCCAGCAAAAGAGTCAGTTGGAAAACATGAGAAATGACAGTTAGATGCTGTTTTGGTCTGCATACAGTATTTGTTTGTGTCTGACACACAACACACAAACAACATCACTGTTTGTTTTCATACTTTCCAAAGCCATTCAAAAGCCCCTTGAAAAGATAAACACAACTGTGTATTTTTGTATAATTGTATAATTTCTTTGTGCATTTTTTTAATGCAGCAAATTTAAATGTATTTTAAAGCTCGTATCTATTATTTATTTGTTAATTGTTTAATACTTTTAGGTAGAATTTATTTTACCATCAGTGCAAGAACTGCAGATGCAAAATAGCCTATTGGCTAATTCTGGTGTTACTAGTTTAAAGGAACAAAACATATGACCCTTTTATAGATAGATATATACTGTATATCACTAAGTGAAGTTTGTTTACAAACTAATTTCGAGAGGATCACGTGCTTATGATTTAGCACAGCTTGTCGATAATTATCTAATCACGATCTCCCAATCATATGATTCCCAATCTACTATAAATAACCACAGTTCAAAGCTATCTTCATATGGAAGAAAACCCTCCTTTCCTCCCCCTTCTCCTCCTTTCTTAGATCGGGTGGCACGGCGGCTCAGTGGCTAGCACTGTCGCCCCACAGCAAGAACACTGCCAGCCTGGTCCTCTCCAGGCTGGTGGGTGTTTCTGTGCGGAGTTTGTATATTCTCCCCGTGTCCGCGTTGGTTTCCCCCGGGCCCTCAGATTACCTCCCACCATCCAAAGATATACATAATTTATAACAGATTAAACAATTCAGGCTCTGGTCTAACTCCCTTTCTCCTCGGGTGTTTCCCTTAGCTGCTGCAGCCGGGGAGTTTGAGAGCTACCTAAGCTCAAGCTCCCCTCTCGCTCTGCGAACGGGAGGGAGCCCTGGGCTCGAGGATCCCTTGAGCTCAGGGCTCTCTCCCGGGACTGCATGCCAAACAAGCTTATATCAAATCATCAGCTAAGTGTGAACTCTTGAAATGTGTTTGCACAAATTTGGGTGCACCACACTGGCATATTGTACATTTCTATATTATAAATGTCAAAGTTAATACGTAATATAATAGTTTAGTTAATAAGTCATAGTTAACTTTCATTCATTCATTCATTCATTTTCTTGTCGGCTTAGTCCATTTATTAATCCGGGGTCACCACAGCGGAATGATCCGCCAACTTATCCAGCATTTGTTTTATGCAGCGGATGCCCTTCCAGCCGCAACCCATCTCTGGGAAACATTCATACTTTCTCATTCACACACAAACACTACGGACAATTTAGCTTACCCAATTCACCTGTACTGCATATCTTTGGACTTGTGGGGGAAACCCGAGGACCCGGAGGAAACCCACGCAACCACAGGGAGAACATGCAAACTCCACAGAGAAATGACCCAGCCGAGGCTCGAACCAGCGACCTTCTTGCTGTGAGGCGAACGTGCTACTCAGTACGCCAACGTGGTGCCCTATATAGTTAACTTACATTTTCTAATTATTTTGTTAGATTAAATTACTCAATAATTACTCGATAACTCTGTAATATAATTTACTAAGATTTAGGTCACCAACATCTAAGGGCAATGTTATTTTGATTTTAGGTTGTGTCGGAAAGTGACCAAAATGCAATGTCAAGCCAACATCTTAAACCAACGTCATATTGATGTCAAATACTGACATTGTTTCATCAGGTATGGCAGCCAAAAAAGTCTGATAGACATCATATTGGTAACAACCACACGTCAAGCTGTAACATCATTAGAAGTTGATATTTTGCTGTTGTTGTTGTTAGACTGCATTGGAGAGTACAAGGAATGCAACATCTGTCTGACGATGGACAATTCATTTCCAAACAAAATGCGACGTTCCACAACATTGAGGTACAGAGTCAATCATGTTGATGTCCTGTGCCTGCTGGGTTATTTCAAATCCTTCTAAATCTAAGTGATATTACTAATAAAGACTACCTTTCAATTTTTTAAGCTTGAGCAAAACAGCTTTAGCTTTATTAAAAAAGTACTTAAGAAAAGTTAACGATCATATCAAAACACAGCATGTTTTAAAGTAATGAAATCATATTTCATGCATGCCATAAATTGACATTATTACCTTATAAACGCAAAACTTTAGTTGAAAAATAGTTAATTATAGTGCAAAATATATTTGTACAACAAATACAGCTACTCTGCTTCTTTGAACTGATTTATATCGAACTGTTGATTATATGTGCAGAATTTACGGCAAGTACTGTAACATGGGGATGTGACACTGACAACTGAGGTGTGGATCCACATGCAGGTTTATTAGCGATGTTAGAATAGTAATGTTTGACAGGAGTAAACAGATGCATACAGAATCGTAATCGTGAACAGGCAAGTAGTCAAAAGGGTGGTGGCAGGCAGGGATAAACAGATTAGCAAGCGAAGGTAGAAACACAGGAAACCAAGACCAAGAAACCGCATTGTAATGTCACATGAAGTAAACAAGACTCAGCAACAGTGAGTGTTACTGTGTGGATTAAATAGTGTGTGTAATCAGTCCATGACGATCCTCAGGTGGTGTGTGTGCAATCAGTGGTGACTTGCAGCAGGATTGTGTTTGTGTTGCATGTATGGAGATGTAGTCCATGAAATGGCGGATTTGTAGTTCTTATGTGATATAAGTGTGTACCAGCGATCTCTGGAAGTTAGATCGCTGGTGATTGTGACAAGTACTTTATAAATGTTATAAGTAAAAATGAAAAGTAATCCCTTTAATTACTTTTTTAGTTTGTAAGTAATTAGATGACAATAAATCATTAATTTGGAGATACTTACACCTAATGCTAATGAAGATCTATGATTTTTAATATATTTAATCTATATAAAGAAAGTCATTTTATTGTTCCCACTAATTCAGTGATTATGTTTTTGTCATTGTGCTCACGTCAAAAATAAATTGATTAAGAATTATCTGGGAAAGCTTTACTTAGCATTTTCTTGCTTATAAATTTAACAAATTCAATTTTCAGTTCAATTCAGATGTATAATATTATAATATTGGACTTTTCATTTAGAATATTATTTCAAATGTGCGGAAAATAGTACTAAACTAAAAATGTTTGGTTTTGAAAAACATTACATAATACTTAAGTATTTAGTTTCAGTATCCAAAAGCCTTTTAAATACATTATTACACATACTTGCACATTTCTTAGTTAATTTGGTTGTGTTTGAAACTTTCTAGAAAAAAAAAGCATTACGTATTTGTTTCATAGGTCTAAAAACATAATGGTTCCCATTTCTAAAGCTCTTTTACACCTCATAACCATGTGAATAGCTAAACATCACAATGAAACCGCAGTTCAAAGCTTTGATTTGCCGTATAAGTGGCTTGCATTGCTTTTGTGACATAAAGCTTTTCTTCTTTATTATATTATCACTGACAGCAGCCATAATGAAACCGTATGAGAAGATGATGATTCAATTACTCTATTCTTTGTGGGAGGCGCTGCTCTGAATGCTACTGTATAAACCTTCAGCATTGCTCACTACTTCAGACAATAATTCCACACAAAGGTCACCATCATTGGTATTCTGGCCTGCACAGACTCATGGGCAGCGGCAGAAGACTTGTGCTGAATATCTGACAGCATAAAGAGCCGCTGGCCAAGAAGAGCGCTAAAGGACATCCCAAAAATCTCCATTAATATATCCGGAGACTGCCATTTTGTTTCCACTGACACAAACCATTTGTCCACAGAAGATAATTCTGACTAGCTATGTTTTCATCCATCTATATACCACCTATTGTACTGAGTAGGACAAACCTTTTATCTGATAAGAAAAAAGCACATAAACTACAATAGAAACACATTTACTGAGTAAAGTCTCCAGCATGTGCGTTTAAAAAGACTGACCACATTGTAAAACATCTGAAATCCCTCAGCCAATGTCTGTCATCAAAGTGGTTCAGTATTATTACCTCCAGTATTGTTTGTTTGGGCATATGTGAACACGGCAATAGTGCTTGGATCTGCGTCAAAACAAATGGGCTCAGTTGA
>CAIGQQ010032347.1:0-12301 GCA_903798035.1 Danio albolineatus
ATATGTAAAACTGCAAGAAAAAAAAACTTGTTTTAACTGAAATTATTACACACAGATATAATAATAAAAGATAAAACTCAGTTTTGTTGTATTTTAAATGGCCAGAAACTTAAAATGTAATGCTTTATAACTCAATTCCTGGAGGGCCGCGGCTCTGCACAGTTTTGCTACAACCCTAATCAAACACAGCTGATCCACCGAATGAAGGTGTTCATGGCTGTTTTGAGCAACTCGATTTGGATCAGCTGTGTTTGATAGGGTTGGAACAAAACTGTGCAGAGCTGCGGCCGTCCAGGAATTGAGTTTGAGACCTATGCTTTATAAGATAGTAGCAGTGTATAAAGATTTTATATAATATTTACTATTTTGGTCACTGTAATCACTGTAATCCTTTTTATAAAGACTCTTAATATGTAATTTAAATGATTTTTGTTCTAAATATGCCTGACAAGATTTCGGTACAGTATATAATTAATTGTTACACTGAATGAGATTTTTGTGACTATTTTTTTTATCTAAATGTTAGATTACCAAAAAAAAAAAACCCATTACACTTGTATTGTTTTAAGATAAAATCTAGACTGTTATATTAAAACATATTGTACATAAACCTTAATCTAAAATCTACATACAGTATATCAAATGTTCACAGCTATTTAGTCAACTACCCAAAAACATGTCTCTGATCAAATCTGACAAACTGCTAGTACGTCAGAGTGCTTCAAATGAGCCGATGCATATTTAAAAGGGTTTCTGCTTGTATTTGCCAGCTGCAGTTCCTTTGGCTTTATGCACTGGTCATGTTCAGTTGGCAGTTTATCATGTGAAAAGCATAATAGTGAGTTGGCAGGTAAATTAGTCATACTTCCCTCCTGGACACACTCATGCTTTGCCCCAGGGAGCCTGACTTTGGATCTACAAAGAAAAATGCATAGAGACATTAAGCATAGATAAACTTGCTGTTTTGGTTTTTACACCTTGTATGTAGTCAGAAGGAATTGTATGTGGCAGCAAAGTGTGCGTTCATTATTGTGATGTATGTTGTGTAGTTAGCCTGTTATAAAAAATGGATTGC
The DNA here is from genome assembly GCA_903798035.1 of Danio albolineatus. NCBI lineage: Eukaryota > Metazoa > Chordata > Actinopteri > Cypriniformes > Danionidae > Danio > Danio albolineatus. The sequence goes on from CAIGQQ010032347.1 coordinate 1,076, forward strand.
AAGTGTATTTGTGTTGAACTACCATGATTTATGAGTACGTTCCTGAGATATGTTATAGCAGCAAGGTACACATCCACCATCAACAATGTGGGGTCATTACAAAACAGAGACTCGATTTGAATGCTAATGAACCTGGAGGCATTGTGATAATCACCTTAATTAAAATAGCCCACATAAAACAGTTCATCTGCACATTTTTCCTTTTGGAGACGATGATTTATTTGGCCAATCCAGCTCTACTTGTGCAAAGTGTTGACATGTGCTGCTTTACGGTCCTTCACATGGTACCCTGGAAAGATGGAGAAATAAAAGATGAAAGCTAAATATTTTGGAAATAATTAACTTTCACGTTGAAAATAACTACAGACCTTAATTCTACTGGCGTGGAACAGCTCACCGAAGGCTAATTATGTTGGTTTTATTCATCATTTTGGACATTAAACTTAACGGCTGATTAATGTGAACTAAGCTAAAGAAAATGTTTTGAAAGAAAGTATGCCAGTGTTTTGTTTGATTCATTACACAGACTTTATACTGGGAAAATGGTTCAGTCTAAAGTAATCTAAGGCCATGTCCAGACGAACATGGGCATTTTTGTAGAAAATAATAGGTATTTTCTATTTTTTCTCCTTCTAAAAAATAAAAAAAGTTAAAATTGTTCCGGTTAGCTAGCTTTCTGATGCCTCTTTTCTGAAATTAAGTAGGACAATTGTTCATATCAGTATACATAAAGCCACGGTAGCACAGTTATTATCTGAAGTATTTGTTTGCGTAGGCCATTGTACAAACACACAAAGAAAATGACAAAAACTCTGGATTTTCACAATGTCAAAATTTCACATTTGCAACAATTAAAAAAGTATCTGCATTCACACATCTGTGAAAATTACCAAAATTACTGTATTATGTATGCCAGGCCAGTATTTCGCACTGTCACCTTGTTGAAAAACAGTACCTGTTGGAAATGATGATGGCTTTGCGCTGGTGTGTATGTAGAATTTGCTGTGTAAATAAGATGCTTCTCCAATGTTGGTTGAAGTGTAAAGTAAATCCACACTTTGCTGATAAAGCACTTCCCCTTAATTTACACCTCCTATAAACATGTACCTTGCACACACATGATGTCATCGCTTTCAAAGACTCTCGTTTTCAGGTGTTTATACGGACATTACAATGGCTTCATTTTAGCTTCCACTTTTAGATTTATACATTTTCAGTCCCAAAATCACTGTTATCCTGCAGACGAATAGGCAAAATGCATAAAAAAGCTTGTAAACAGTCTACACTACCTGACAAACGTTTTGTCGCCTATCAAAGTTTTAGGAACAACAAATAATAACTTGACTTCTTGTTGATCATTTGGTATCAGGAGTGGCTTATATGAAAGGCAAAGGCGTCTAGATTACACTTAGTTTACTAAAATACAATATGGTCATACCTTGATTTTTAATTATTTAATTAGGACAGCAATGTCTGACTTTGCTTAGACAAAAGTCTTATCACTTAACTGAAATAATGTACAGTATAGAATATAAAGCCAAGGTGCAGTGGATTGTGTATGACTCCCATGAGCTTGGACGACTGCATCCATACATCTCTGCAATGATTCAAATAACTTATTAATAAAGTCATCTGGAATGGCAAAGAAAGCGTTCTTGCAGGACTCCCAGAGTTCATCAAGATTCTTAGGATTCATCTTCAATGCCTCCTCCATCTTACCCCAGACATGCTCAATAATTTGCCCTCTCCTGTGGTTTGTAATGTAATGGGCAGCACAAACGTCTTGATACCTCAGGCTGTTGATGTTGCCATCCACTCTGCAGATCTCTCGCACACCCCCATACTTGATGTTACCCCAAACCATGATTTTTTCTTCACCAAACTTGACTGATTTCTGTGAGAATCTTGGGTCCATGTTGGTTCCAAAAGGTCTTCTGCAGTATTTGTGATGATTGGAAGGCAGTTCAGCAGATGATTCATCAGAAAAATCTACCTTCTGCCACTTTTCTGAATGATCAACAAGAAGTCAAGATATTATTTGTTGCTCTTACAACTGGGATTGATGACAAGACTTTTGTCAGGTAGTGTAAGTCACATAAATGACCCCTATGTGAGTTTAAAGTGACACCCTTAGAAATTTAGGTTTAAACAGAGGTCTGAGCCGGCTTCAGATGAGCAGGTCAACTCCAAATGAGTGGGACTTGATCTCCAAGTGGGTTTTACAAGCCTCCTGTGCCTATTATAATTATAGCTATTATATTTTATTAATATCTACACCTAGTCCAACCCCAAACATTAATTATTGTTGAACAGAATCACAAAAATATATTGATGTACATATTGTCAGTAGCTGCGTGCTGTAATAACTAGCAGTAAAACTATTAGTATTTAAACTAAAAGTAAAACTACTTGCAGCATACAGTACGTCCATCCCACTTGGGGGTCTCTGGGCTGCAGTGATCTATACTTGGTTGACATTATTGGAGAATATACAGATTGAATGACTGATTCTGATTGGCTGATGAATGTTCTAAGGTTTTCAATGCCAACAGTACACAGCTAAAGTAGTTCCAGCCAGATTTGGACCGCATCTCATTAGTTTGTATTTCATTATTTCGAACAGGTTCCGCCTTCCCTCATTGCTACATGATCGATATAATTGTGATCGGGTGGTAATTTTGTTCTTCAAATTATACGGTGACATGATTGGCTGTTGTTGATGAGGTTATTTCGAACAACTTCTAAAAAACGATAAGAAACAAAATGTGTGTTTTTCTTAATAAGTCAAGAAACTGACAAGTTAGCTAAATATGTGACTGTCCTGGGAAAACTGGGATGTCGGGTATCTTCAGTTTATATTTACCCAATGTGCTGGGTTTATTTTTTTAATTATCTTAATGTGTTAAATTTACATTCGGTTTTACATGGTTAACCTATTAAGCCATTAGCTTCCATAAGCATGAAATAACCATACAGTACATCATCAATAATATACAAATCAGTAAGTGTACAGTATCATATATATGCTGTATGTGTTCGTATACTGTTTTAATGACTTTATTGCTCCTGTTCAAAGCAGGTTTTTAAAAGGATAGTTAGACTTTTTTATTCACAAAAGAAAATATTTTGAACAATGTTGGAAACCATTCTTTTCCAATATCGACCTCCATAGTCGGAAACTTTAAATACTTTCGAAATCAATAATATTCTTTAAAATATCTTCGTTTGTGTTCAACATAAGAAAGAAAATCAAAACAGGATTGCAACAAGTTGAGAAAAGTTAAGTAAATGATGACCTTTTCTTTTAATTTTTCAATGAATGATCCCTTTAAGACAGTGTACTTAAAAGCTTATGTAATCACAAGATAATATTTAACTGCTTAATATTCAACCACTGCTATTTCTTGTGACTTGTCTGCTGTAAAAATAAATATCGCAACAGCTAGGAAAGAATGTTATCAGCTACTAATGTAATGCCATGACTAAAATAAATACTTAAATAAAATAATACTTAAAAATAAAATAAATAAAAATAAAAAATTACAGAGATTTCGGTTTTAAATACAAACTTTTCTATTGTCTATTAAAAGGATCTCTATTCAATCATTAGATTAGAGAGTTACACAATTACACAATTAGAGAGTTACACAAAGATTAGTTACACAAACTTTCTATTCTAGCTCTCTTTAATCTAACAATCTAGTGCAAACTAAGGCATTTACATCCCTACGGTTGATGAGACAATTTGAACTTGAACCAGACAGATTGTTAGACACTTTCAGGCCTTTTGCGTTTCAATCTGCTTCCCCATTAGAGCATACACCACCTCAGTCTCCTACACTTATCCCAAAGCGGCATCCATATTTTACAAGGCTCTGCCATCCATCATGTGATATGTCCTTTAGCGCACTGCAACCATGAGCTCAATCTCAATGTGTTTTACTCTGCTTTGGTACTGTAACTGGCTTTATCCCAGCACACGCTGTGACTGTGGGCTCATGTCCCAAAGTGGAGTCTGTGATCAAGAACCTCCTGCCCCTTCATGCTGACTGCTGCTTCAGGCAGCTTTTCTTTCAGTCTCTTGCTCTGTGCTGACGGGGTCGTGGTATTTAACCTGCTGGCTGACCACATTGTCCCCATGAGAGCTTTAAGTTCCTGTTCATGACCCCAGCAGAGCTCCATAGTCTGAGGGAAGGCCAGCTTTTAGCTCTGCTGGAAGGTGTCTATTCGGAAATAAAGCAAATTGAGGAGCAGGAGGTGGATTTGAATGGCCCACCCTGTAATTTTGCTGCATGTAAAAAAGTGCATAAGAAAACATAATTTTAGTGAACAATGCTTTATGTCATGTATTACTACATGAGATTAAGACTCATGTGGTTTCTGAAGTTCGACATTTGGATCACTGTTTTTTTGTTGTTGTTGTTAAAGATACACACGCTCATTGGAAATATGTGCTAAGGCTACATTTTTGAGAAACCTTAGGTAAACATATGTTTGACTCCAGTTTTTAGGTAAAGTCAACATTACAGGGCAGTATGATGCAAGCAAATTTTGTTCCTTTTCACACTAATGATATTTGCAGGGACATATTATCAAGGATTTCATTCAGTTCTACACAACACCAAATAAATAGCACAAAACAACTTAATGGTGTCTATTTGTAATGTAATACATTTCCCTCACCTACAGTTGAAGTCAGAATTATTAGCCCCCCTGTATATCCCCCCCCCCCCAATTTCTGTTTAATGGAGAGAAGTTTTTTCACCACATTTATAAACATAATAGTTTTAGTAACTAATTTCTAATAACTGATTTCATTTATCTTTGCCATGATGACATTATATTATATTTTACCATATATTTTTTCAAGATACTAGTATTCAGCTTAAAGGGCAATTTAAAGTGACAATCGAAAAAAATATTGCTTATTAATTTTGACCTCAACTGTATCTATCTCCTCATAGACAACTTTTCTGGAGTAGTCAGGTTGCTTAGTAGCTCACTTGTGACATGTACGTTGTTGTACTTGTAATGCAGAGCACTTGGGTTTGAGTCCAGTGAGGTTCCTCAAAAAAGAGAAAGCAATGTAAAATCAAGGTTAAAATATGTGGTTGCAGTGCCCTTTTCCCTAAGGTTTACTTTTGAAAACACTATTGGTTGGGTGTAGGAAAGCGTTTAGGTCAGTGGTTCGCTGGTCTAGGTGAGACCATCATGCATGCACAAGTGGCGGATACAGTATGTCTGCATGAATCGGGTGTGCAGATGTACAAATCTACATTTGTTGACTGACAGTTTGGGCTACTTATCAGAATTATGGGAATTATGCACCCGACAAATTTTAATTGGATGAACATTTTTTAGTCTTATGTCTAATGTCTAACCCAGAATAAAAAAATACATATAAATACATTTAGATCATTTACTTTAATAATTACTATTGGATTGTAAAGAGACTTTCAACCAACACAACCAAAAGTGTTTTCAACCAACACAACCAAAAAAGACAATCACGTACTGCACCGTACTGATAAAATGATAACTAGGCATCTGTACTGGTATCTTCTTCATATAAAAGATTCTTAATTTTTTAGATTTGTTTTTCTGTAAATATGACATTTTTTCAATACAACCAAACTGTGTGTTTTAGCATCTATCAAAATGTACAACAATATATGTTTTTTTTTAAAGCTGTAAATATTACCAAACATGTAATCAATAAGACCAACTTATATTTAATAACGTAATGGTAAAATCAAAGTCAGGATTATTGCACTGAATGATATTTTGTCATTTAGAAGAATATTTTAAGCCTATTGTGTGTGCTCTTTATTTATAAAACCACTTTTATACATGGTATTGAATGTGGACAGTGTGGTTAAGTGGGGTTTATTTATAAACTAAATTTCGAGAGGATCACATGCTTATGATTGAACACAGCTGGTACCACATCAGCTCAGCATATCGCACCAATCAGACGAATCCTGACACACCATAAATTATAAATCCCCCCCTTCCAGCCCCCCCCCTTCTCTGATAATGGCGGCACGGTGGCCCAGTGGTTAGCACTGTTGCCTCACAGCAAGAACGCCAATGGTTCAGCCTCTCCCCGAGCTAGTCGGCGTTTCTGTGTGGAGTTTGCATGTTCTCCCTGTGTTCTCGTGGGTTTTCCCCAGGTTCTCCGGTTTCCTCCCACTGTTCAAAAAACATACAACATAAGTAAATTGACTACTTTAAATAGCCTCTTAAGGCAACTCTAGTCAGAGATATCTTAGCACGTTCACAAGCGGGGGAGTTCTCGAGACTTACCTGAGCTCAAACTCTCCTTTCGCCCTTTAAATGCGGAGGGAGCCTCGGGCTCAAGGATATTCTGAGCTCAGGGCTCTCTCCCGGGACAGCATGCCCAATATGCATTTATTATCAATCATCAGCTACGTGTGAACTCTTGAATGTGGTCTGTTATCCAGAAAGTAACATGCAGAAGCTCAACTTTGTCAAATGCAAGACTCAGTTGAGCCTTCTCTGCCACTTTAAATCAACAGCTAATCCAGATAATCTTATGTTGTGGAAAGCTTGATTTATATTTATTTTTGGACGTGTTTTAATAACAGCTAGTGCATGGTTGGCGGCTGTCACATGGGCCACGAGCCAAAAACTACAGTAAAGAGCGTTCAGTGGGTTTGTTTGTGGGAGTACTCGCTACACACAGAATCCATCTTGATCTCTGGAAAGGCCTGCAGGAGGTTGAGAGCTCTGCATTATGAGTGGGCTTTTGACACTCAAATCTGTTTTTAAAATCACACTTTCCAAAACCACTCACTTCATACTAATCAACATGGAGCCCAATTACAGCACGAAACTCCGTCTCACATCTCTATCTGACGCCATTGTGTTGAAACGATTCCCATGGCTTTGACTGGGCTGAATAATTAATCGAGAGTTTTTAGTCATGCAAAACACAATGTCTGAGAGACGAGAGATTTCCATGTAAAGAGTCATTCTGGGTTGATTTGATTGACTTCTTGAACTCTGCGTGCATTTGCTCTGTAAATTTGCTGTTGCTTTGAATTCACTGAAATGTTTGGTTAATATTAGTGACGGGTATATTTGGGTCATTATTTAGCTCATTTGGAGAAAATGGTCTCAATCTGTAACTGTATCTTATCAACTGATAGCAAAAAAATAACTATTCCACCCACATGATTAGACACAAATAAGACATGAAGCATCAAATCAAATTTTTATTGTTTTGAAATGATGTGGGGCGCCACGGTGGCGCGTGAGTAGCACGTTTACCTCACAGCAAGAAGGTCGCTGGTTCGGTCCCCGGTTGGGCCAGGTCCCGGTTGGGCCAGTTGGCATTTCTGTGTGGAGTTTGCATGTTCTCCCCGTGGTTGCGTGGGTTTCCTCCGGGTGCTCTGGTTTCCCCCACAGTCCAAAGACATGCGGTACAGGTGAATTGGGTAAGCTAAAATTGTCCATAGTGTATGTGTGCGAATGAGAATGTATGGATGTGTTTCCCAGAGATGGGTTGTGGCTGGAAGGGCATCCGCTGCGTAAAACAAATGCCGGATAAGTTGGCGGTTCATTCCGCTGTGGCGACCCCGGATTAATAAAGGGACTAAGCCGAAAAGAAAATGAATGAATGAATGTATGAAATGATGTGACCAAAGATTATGATGTAGACAAGCAACATAGCACAGTGAGCATATCAACAAAACACATTTATGTAATAACCAGAGGTCCATTCTTCGTGTGTGGATTACTCAGCAAAGCTGGATTTGGTTATTGACGATTTGACCCAAATTCAGGATCATTTCGTTTTTCAAACCTCATTCGAGAGTTTCATAGCAACAAGTCTGGTAACTCGAACCTGCTCGGGTGCAGGCTTATTTCATATAAACAGGGTTAGTGAATTTCAAGCAAAGGTAATACTGAAAGTATGTACCGAATGCTGATATTTTCTTACCGTTATAATCATATACATTGGAAGAAAATAATAGATAGATAGATAGATAGATAGATAGATAGATAGATAGATAGATAGATAGATAGATAGATAGATAGATAGATAGATAGATAGATAGATAGATAGATAGAGACAGACAGACAGACAGACAGACAGACAGACATTTATTAATATAAACTTTTTAGATACAAACATACTATTTTAAGGTTGCTACCGACCTGGCTTTAGTCAAATTTTTGTATGCTAATAGACATGGCCAATATTCTTTATTTTTTTATTTTTTTTTAAGGAATAATAATTTCCGCAGTCATGCACATGTTTTGACCGCTGATATGCCAGTTATTTGATACTTCACAAAAGTTGCAGACACCATTAGCCTCATCGAAATGCTTTTTCGATGCAAAATAAATTTAAACAGCCAACTATGTCTTACGGCACATAATTATGAAACTTAAATAGGAACTTAAACTGTAAAAAAGAAATCCACTCTAAAAGTAAAACTAAATACATTGCTAAATACTCTTCACACATGAAAGTGTAAAGCCTGCAGTCCACAACGAAGGTGGAAAGTTATAGCGTATCATATTTAACAAACTGTTTACTATGACTTTTATATCATTTTGTTCACATGGATAATTGCATATTAATCAGATGGTGTCATTACACTGCTGTGCCATCAGCCAATCGTTGCATTGCTGATCATGATTTTGTGGATCGATTGATCTGTCCTTCACAACACATGCAGTGATTTCAGATCATTTTATGGTCATACAGAGATTTTAATCTGATTCGCAAACTTGACTGAAGAATCAAATTAGCCAGAGTTATCAAGTTTAAAAGATCCAGGATCTGCCAAATCATCTTATATAATTTAAGCAAGGTATGAACGGACCCCAGCAAGATGTAAAATAACAATAACAACAAAAGCAAAGGCAAGCTAGCCTGTTAAACTAAAGAGTAAATGACAGAAATATAATAAAACAAAATATATTTAAAAAAAAATTATCTACACCAAAAACTGTACATGTATTAAAGGCTAAGTAAGGGTAATGTTAAACCAACCTAAAAAAAAGTCAATTATACTGTAAATAAAATAATTGACTGAGATATTCGCAACAATGCTGAAAGAGGTCTACAACATGTAAATAACTGTCATTAATGTTTTAAAATGTGTTTATTTAATACTATAAATGTATCAGTGAAATAATTTTAGATATGTTATTGCTTTCAATGATTGAATTCATTGTTTTAAAGGAATCCATAATATTGTCATCTACAAAGACACATTAAATTGATCTATAGCGACAATAAACACATTTACAATGTTAATTTAAAAAATAGTGGTTTAAACAAACTTTTTTTATATTTAGAAAAAATACACAAAACTAAAACAGTTCTTCAACTACGCTATTAAGAAGATGTTTCTTGATCATCCTATCAGTACGCTAGAATGATTTATGAAGACTGTACAAATGACAGGAATCAATTAAATTTTAGATTTTAGAAATTGTATTTAACAGTGTTACTATTTTTACTGTATTTGAACAAACTGATGTAAATAAAATACTTTAGTATCTCAATATAAAATATGTTTTAAATGTATATATCAGCATTAAAATATCAGGTTCACAAAACTGATATCAGGCATTATAAAATCCACATTATTTGTCCATTTGGCTGTTGAAATTTAATGTAACTACAGTAAACATAATAATAATAATAATTAATAATTCCTTACATTTATATAGCGCTTTTCTGGGCACTCAAAGCGCTTTACACAATGGGGGGATCTCCTCATCCACCACCAGTGTTCAGCATCCACCTGGATGACACGACGGCAGCCATTTTGCGCCAGACCGCACACTACACACCAGCTGATGAAGCCAATTATGATATGGGGATGGTTAGGAGGCCATGATGGACTCTTTTTCGAAGGACATCCTCATCCGAGGATTAACGTCTCATCCGAAAGACGGCTCTCACTGAACAGTATAGACTCCTCTGGGGTGTTAGGACCCACACAGACCGCAGGTTGGGTGCCCCCTGCTGGCCTCACTAACACCACTTCCGGCAGCAACCTAGCTTTCCCATGTGGTCTCCCATCCAGGTACTGACCGGGCACAGCCCTGCTTAGCTTAAGTGGCAGACCATGTGAGAGCTGCAGAGAGCTAGCTGCCATCTGTAAATGATAACTGTGCTTCTCAGCAGGCACAGGACATCAACATGACGTCAGATTGACGTGGTTCCCCAATGTTGTAAGGACATTGCATTTTGTTTGTAAATGAAAATCGGGTTAGCATCAGAACTCAATGTCAGGTTGACGTGGTTGCCATACCTGACAATTAAATGTCAGTATTTGACGACAATATGGTGTTGGTTTAAGATGTTGGCTTGACATTGTACGAATTTTGGCTATTTTCCAACGCAACACAAAACAGCAAAATATCAACATCTAATGATGTTACTGCATGACGTGTGGACATTACCAATATGACGTCTATCAGACGTTAAATTTTGGTTGCCATACCCGACGAATAAATGTCAGTATTTGACGTCAATATGATGTTGGTTTAAGATGTTGGCTCGAAGATAAAATAAACCTAAAAAGAACCAAATACTAATGTCATTTGACATCATTATTGGATGTCAAAATAACGTTGTCCATGACCTAAATCTAACCTAATATTAACGTCTTTCAACTTTCTGTGCCTGATGGTGTCTTCCAAACGTTCACAAACTTGAGGACAACTTGGAAACGCAGTGCACCCTTTCAGCTTTAGTACCTTACCGTTTTACAGCTATTTTCATTCATTTTAATGCATTGAAACCCCCTTCAAGATTTTCACTTACCAGCAGAACATTGGACATATTACAGGGATCTGCAGAAGAAATTGATAAGGAACAGATGAGACTTCTGGCGACAAAATTACTGGTCATTTTCATATAATCAACTTTAACGTGTTCTGTCATCGCCTGATGTGAATTTTTAGCAGTGTATGATATGTGGAAATCTTCTAATCAGCATGTTCAGCTGGTTTGGTCTGATTGTTTCAGCCTGCCATGCTAATGCAGAGCAAAGAGAATGAAGTAATAATAATAATAATAATAATAATAATAATAATAATAATTTATTGACAGTTTTTTTGTTGTTTTCATTTTATTTTGTAAAGTAAAAATATAATATAATATATAATATAATATAATATAATATAATATAATATAATATAATATAATATAATATAATATAATATAATATAATA
>CAIGQQ010032348.1:0-10299 GCA_903798035.1 Danio albolineatus
TATAATATAATATAATATAATATAATATAATATAATATAATATAATACAATATAAAGGCGCCACGGTGGCGTAGTGGGTAGCACGATCGCCTCACAGCAAGAAGGTCGCTGGTTCGAGCCTCGGCTGGGTCAGTTGGCATTTCTGTGTGGATTTTGCATGTTCTCCCCGTGGTTCCGTGGGTTTCCTCCAGGTGCTCCGGTTTCTTCCACAAGTCTAAAGACATGTGGTATAGGTAAATTGGGTATAGGCTAAATTGTCCGTAGTGTATGTGTGCAAATGGGTGTGTATGGTTGTTTCCCAGAGACGGTTGGCATCCGCTGCGTTAAACATATGCTGGATAAGTTGGCGGTTCATTCCGCTGTGACGACCCCAGATTAATAAAGGGACTAAGTTAGTTCATGTTAGTTAATGAAAATCCAGTTGTTTATTGTTAGTTCATGTTAACTGACAGTGCATTACTTAATGTTAACAACGTTGAATTTGGATGTTAATAATGCATTAGTAAATGTTGAACTATGATTAATAATGCAGTACAAGTATTGTTCAATATTAGTTTTCTTGTAAAGCGTGACCCAATTTACATTTACTGTTTTCAATACTTTTTGAAACAATATTAATTATATTAATTAATACTAGATATTAATTATTGTTTTCTGTTCAACAGCTCTTAGTTATTCACCATTCGAGTAGTGTGCTTTTAACTGTGTACCAAAAATGTTATTATTTATGAGTCATGTAAATCCTGTATGGGACGAAACTAGAAAAATAAAGACATATGATGAATCAAAGCACTTCACAAACAACTTTTCCTACAAGCAGAGAAATATACTAATATATAGAAGAGGTTTAGTGTCGTTCACACAACCAACATGGTGACACACATAAAAGGAAAGGAATGCAATGAACAAAATATTACCATTGAAATCACTGCCATTGTTCTTTACAGTGTAGACACTCTAATTTTTTTTTGTAATTTTACAGTTTATTTCCGGCAGCTGGGGTGCTGAAACCTCCCGTAAAATAACGGATATTAAATTACAGAAATTTCCTTAAATTAAAATTTCCGTTGAATTTCTGTAATTTAACAGCTGTTGTTTTACGTTTTTTTCCGGCACCCCAGATTCCAAATTACAGATTTTTTTTACAGTGGAGACCTGTATTGTAAAGTTTACATTTATTGTTTTTTTAGGAAATGAATATCCATAACAAAAAAAGGTTTGGTTTTATTTTGTGAAAATTTAAATGAGTGATTTCCCCCCCGCTTATCAACTGCTTTTGGTTATTTTTATTCTATTTTAAAAGGAAAAGTTATAGCTTAACCAAAGTTAAAATCTGAATAGCTTGCTCTGTCATAGTCTGATATGAGTTATAGTGAAAATCTTTGGTGTGGGTTTGGGTTTCAGCGTGTTCTTGTGCTTGTTTCTCAGGGAGAAGATGCCGTTCCACCATGTGACGGCAGGATTGCTGTACAAGGGGAACTTTTTAAGTCGCTCACTGTCTGAACACAGCAATAGCGAACAGCTCGCCAACATCTCCGTGGAGGAACTAGATGGTGAGCAATGATCTGACAGACACACTAATGCACATTTTTTCATAATATACTGCAATATTATTATAAGAATACTTATTGTTATCATAAAAGGAGGAGGAGTTCACTCGTAGTATAATGAGAATAGTATTCACTACTGTATTTTGCATCACTTTGTTATTAAGAGGAGTGTAATGATTGGCCAATCGAATTAAAGCAGGACGGGGTTTACTGATCACATAAGCTGATAAAATCCCAGTCTTAAGTGTGTACAAAGTCGGACAGACAACAGAAACAGAGCAAAGCTTTAAGACTTAAGTACATTTAATATATGATGATTTTTTATGACAGAAATCTTCATAAAAATCAGCCAGCAGTAATATCTAATATTGCAAACTATTCTGCTTTTAGTGTGTCCATTTTAAATATGTCATTTTAAAATAAATAAATATGGTATTATTTTTGTGATGAATGTAATTCCTAACTGAATTTGATGAGGCGAGGAAGGCTTTGTGTTTACGGCATATTAGGATGAATAAGGGTAAATGTGAGCATATTATAAAATATTATTTGCCAATAGTTCAAAGGAATTTCTTTCCCTCTAGAATTAGGCCTATAATTCTGTTTTATTAATTGATATTTTCAAAATTTGACCCTCTGACTTCACAAGTTTACATCCATGGGAAGTAAAATAACCTAACCTAACCTAACCTATGTATATGGTCAAATTTTATGAGAAAAAGTGGATTTAAAAAAAATAAAAACTTAAGTAGAATATTTGAATATTTATTTACTTATTTATGTATTATAAATATATTGTTTATTAAGGTTTTCAGTTATTTATGTGCTTATTATCATGACAAATGTGAGTGTTCTAAACCTTTGTTGTTAAGCCAAAATATTAATAAATAAAATGTGAGAGTAAATTTATCTAAGTACTTGTATAAGTATCTGTGAACTATAAGTTTTTAATTTTTGTTTGTTATTTATAAATGTGAGCGGCCCAGCATATATTTTTATGCATAATTGGCACTATTTTTAAAAATATTTTAATATTTTAATTTGACGGTGGCGTGTAAGTAGCACGTTTGCCTCACAGCAAGAAGGTCGCTGGTTCGAGCCTCGGCTGGGTCAGTTGGCGTTTCTGTGTGGAGTTTGCATGTTCTCCCCGTGGTTGCGTGGGTTTCCTCCGGGTGCTCCGGTTTCCCCCACAGATTGTGTGGGGGCTAAATTGTCCGTAGTGTATGAGTGTGAATGAGAATGTATGGATGTTTCCCAGAGATGGGTTGAAGCTGGAAGGGCATCCGCTGCGTAAAACAAATGCTGGATAAGTTGGCGGATCATTCCGTCAATGACCCCGGATTAATAAAGGAACTAAGCCGACAAGAAAATGAATGAATGAATGAATAATTTAATATTTTTATATTTTAATTATTTATATTTATTTATTTTCTATTTATTTGTGTATTTTGTTTGTAATTGTAATTTCTTTTTGTTTTTGATTGAAGGGCTTGGAATGGTATTTGTTTCCATTTTCATGTGGAACTATCCTGCTAATTTTGTGAACGTTAAATAAATAAACAATCAAACTAACTAACTAACTAACTAACTAACTCAATCAATCAATCAATCAATCATTAATTTTGAGAAATGCTTTTGGAATTGGGATTTTTTTTACATTATAGTGATTTTGAGAATATGAGCACAGTTAACATAAAAGCAACACACAAAACAGAAAGCTGTTTAGTTTTTAAGATGAACACTTTCTTAATGATCGGTTGTTATAGAGGGTTACCCTGAAGTGTTTTCGGTCTTCATGTGCAAATCAGGCACTAAATTATAAATCAGAAATCTAAATTTGAATGAAACCGATGATCAAAGCAGCGCATCCCTCCAGACACACTTCATCATGATTCAATAGACTAAAGCAAAGACTAATCAATTAAAGCTGTCAGCAGAAAGAAGCTCATGAAGTGAAATACATTGAACCCTAGAGGCCTGAAAATAAATGTTTAAATGACATATTACCACCGTTGGGCATCTGTAGATATTGAGCTGCTGTACGAGTCATTGACTTTGTTGGTTTTGCTGTGAAACAGAGTAAACTGTGAGTTGCAGCTGCTTGAAGGCCTGCTGGTGTTGTATTGATCGTATCAGGAGGAGTCAGCAAATATTCTCTAACATCTTAATCAAGAAGATCACTAGAGTTCTTACTCTCTTAGTAGCCCGTTATGCCTTTTCTCATATTACCTTTCATGTAGCTGTTTGTGAATATACAAGGTCGGCAAAGTGTCTAATATCAAAGTGCATGATTAATGGAGTTATTGTCTCTCAAAAGAAGAGCTGATCCTGAACTGCCTGAAACAAGTCGTTAGTTATTCCAGGCTTACTTGCACAAATCTTTGTAGGTTTGGAACAAATTGATACCAGTCTATAACTATGTTTCCATCCACCTTAATTTAATGGCCATCAAAACATTGCTTATGGTCTTCATATGTCTACTTTGATATTTGAACAGTATAGCAGTAGCCAGGACCTGACATTGGTTTGTGTTGTAACTTAGAATATGCTTGTGTTCAAGTGGTAAAACTGCTGCCATTCTTACTGTTTGTATCATTGTGCTTTAGAAAAACGCTGAGCTGAAATTTCGGGGTTTTGTTTCTTATGCATGGTAGACCAATCGTAACAGAGCATTCTCTCAGAAAGGCAGGGTTTTGAGAGAGCATATCACAGTTGCCAGACACAATGTCAAGAGTAAATTTGCCAAAATAAAGACATTAAATAAATCATTGTAACATTTAAATGGAAAGTTCACTCAAAAATTATTACTTATTCATCATTTACTTGCTTTTACACTAGTTTCAAAACAAAATCTTTCAGTTTCTAACATTGGAACTACCAGAATTCTATACCAATATCACCATAGCAGTCATTCTGTAGCAAGCCGAATTAGCTTAAATTGCAGCAACCAATGTATAATAAAAAGTTAATTAACTCACAAATTAAAAATGTACTAGTAACAAATACAATAAGTGAGTAACTGTAATTCAGTTTTTATTACCGATATAGAAATCTGATATAAGGAAAAGACATACAGTATATGACAAACACGCTCATATTTGGATTTCACATATATAAAATATGTCAAATATGCAAAATCAGTTTCAAAATATTTCAAAATGTTGGCTCTACGTCTATATTTTTTCAACCTCTGGAATTATATATATACATATATGTTCAAATACTTAAATCAAGTCGAGTGAAGTCAATGTTTATTTACAGTATAAAGTGCTTTTTAAAAACAATAAGCGCTTACCAAAGCGCTGTCACACATACACAATTTAATACACAAAGGACAAATACAACAGACATAAGACACTCATGTGTTATTAAAAGCCAAAGAGTAAAAATGAGTTTTAAGACTAGATTTAACAACAGAAAGGCTTGTGGCCTGCCCAACATTCATTCATTCATTTTCTTTTCGGCTTAGTCCCTTTATTAATCCGGGGTCGCCACAGCGGAATGAACCGCCAACTTATCCAGCATTTGTTTTATGCAGCGGATGCCCTTCCAGCCACAACCCATCTCTGGGAAACACATCCATACATTCTCATTCACACACATACACTACGGACAATTTAGCTTACCCAATTCACCTGTACCGCATGTCTTTGGACTGTGGGGGAAACCGGAGCACCCGGAGGAAACCCACGCAACCACGGGGAGAACATGCAAACTCCACACAGAAATGCCAACTGGCCCACTGCCTAACATGAAGAGGCAAATTATATTCCAAAGTTTATATTAAGTAAATATAAAATTAGAGCTAATATATTCGATATGTACATATTTTTAATTCCAATGGTTAAAAAAAATAATAAACTGCCATTTTTTTTCAACATTTTGAAATATATTGCATATATGACATTTTATGAGTGAAATCAGGGCAAAACGGTGGCTCAGTGGTTAGCACTGTCGCCTCACAGCAAGAAAGTCACTGGTTCGAGACCCAGCTGGGTCAGTTTGCGTTTCTTTGTGTTTACATGTCCCGTGTTGGTGTGGGTTTCCTCCGGGTGCTCCAGTTTCCCCCACAGTCCAAAGACATGCGGCACAGGTGAATTGAATAAATTAAATTGGCCGTAGTCGATGTGTGTGGATGAGGATGGATGGATGTTTCCCAGTAATGGGTTGAAGTTGGAAAGGCATCCGCAGTGTAAAACATATGCTGGATAACTTGGCGGTTCATTCCGCTGTGGCGACCCCTGTTGAATAAAGGGACTAAGCTGAAGGAAAGTAAATGAATGAATGAATGAATGAATGAAAACAAAATATGAGCTTGCATGTCATATACAGTATGTGATTCCTAAATTACTAAATGGCTAGTAACAGTAATATGTTTAGAGAGTTCTGTAATTAAATTCTTACTAGTAAAAAAGCAATTATGACGAGTAACGATGGGTGCATTTTAAGCTAATTTGGCATTATGGAGGCTACTAAATTGAATGTCACTTCATGTTTACAGTTGAAGATTTTATTCAGATAAGAATTAACTTTCAGTGCCTGTTGACATATTTTATGAAGTCATAATCCTAAAAAATGGGATTTTATTCTATGATATAGCCTATTATTGTGTATGAGTTACCCGTGCGTAACTCACTTTGACTGACAAGCAGGAGAGACTGGCCTTCACCACAGTGAAAATGTTGTTTTTGAAAGTTGAAAGACATGTCTGAAGTAAATTTATGTTTTTGCTATCACAAAGTTATATTTTTGTTAGCAGAAGGTTGCTAGGCAACAGCTAGAGGCTCAAAGGCATGGAAAAAAGTAGTGGACACTGAAATGCATGCAGTCAATTTGACCTTTATGGCCATTCAAATTAGAAATACTCAGTTATAAAACAACAATGAAAAACACACACATTTAGCAAAAGTCAGGACATTGATGTTGAATGGGTTTTATTTGAACAAAGTTGTCCAAAAATATTTTACAACAATGCAAATGATAGTATTCAGTAGTTGAAGTATTAAACATAAAATAAGCTATTTTGAAGAATGTTAATGGCGGCAGAGTGGCTCAGAGGTTAGCGCTGTTGCCTCACAGCAAGAAGGTCCCTGGTTCGGGCACTGGCTGGGCCAGTTGGTATTTCTGTGTGGAGTTTGCATGTTCTCCCTGTGTTGGCGTGGGTTTCCCCCACAGTCCAAAGATATGCACTAGAGGTGGATTGGATGAGCTAAATTGGCCGTAGTGGATGAGTGCGTATGTGAATGTGAGAGTGTATGGGTGTTTCCCAGTACTGGGTTGCAGCTGGAAGGGCATCCGCTGTGTATAACATATGCTGGAATAGTTTCTGGTTCATTCTGCTGTGGCAGCGCGGGATAAATAAGGGACTAAGCCAAAGGAAAATGTATGAATGAATGAAGAATGTTAATAACCAGACACCTATTGACTTCAACTGTTGAAGGCATAATAGTGGCGACCGTCAACTTTGGTTACCATCATTCTTTAAACTATGTTTTTGTGTGTGTATTTCTGACGACAGTAAACTGTTGAGCTCTGAAACGAACAGATTCACGTCAGATGAACAGACAGAATTGAAAGCACAAAATGTTTTCTGAAGGCTGTGTTCAAAACAGGCTATACATCCACAATAGTCAACTTATGTATTTATTCATGAGTTTGCCACTGCATGCGAAAACAAATCTAAAGTCTTTACTGTGCAAACACTTTGCAGCGCTCCTAAAATCTCAGCGCTTGTCAGTGTCTGCGAGGAATAACAATTACGAGCCTCCTTTTCCTCTGACAGATCTGGTTAATTGGCTCTGAAACATAACTGTCAGCGCAATTGGACATAACGGTTGATCTAGAAGCCATTTGTGTGGCTATAATTGCCAGAGCATGTATAAAACACTTGATGGTTGATAAATAATTTTGCAGGTATGTTTTTATGTCTTTCTGACACTGATTATCGTTACTTATAGGCATCTGCTTTGCTTGGTCGAATGTGATCTGAATGTCTACACCTTAAAACGTTACTTTCTATAGCAATGTCTTGAAAAAGAAAATCATAATCATGCTCTGCTCTGCTCTGAAACTATAATATCTCACTAGATATTGCTTTTCTCGAGTCCTCGTGTTGAAAGTTTGATAACCGATAACATCATTACGTCCATCGAGGGTAATTTCTTGGGTATTTCTACCTAATTAGGTTTTTTAAAGGACACAAAATTGCCTTTGTCAAGAGGATATTGAGTCCTCCGTTGAGCAATAATCCAATCTCAGGACTTTTTTTGGTCTTATTAGAGACCTTTGTGTTCTAAAGGGATTGTTAATTAAATCTATTATTTCACAGAATTGAAATCTGAAATCATGGAAATATGCCTCCGTATCTCTTTGAAATTATGCTCCAAAACTCCTCAGTACAAGAACAACTGAAAATATCATAGAAATATATTAAAATATTTGAATACATTTAAATATTCAGGAAAAGGTCAAATGACTATGATGATTACAATTTACTAGTTCATTTTTATTTTATTTTAATATATATATTTTTAATATTTTAAACACCTTTTATTTTTTTTGTAATTCATTTTATTATCGTCATTATCATCATCATCATCATCATCATCATTATTATTAATATTATTATTATTATTATTATTGTTGTTATTATTATAATAATAATAATTATTATTATTTATAGTAATAATAATAACAATGTGTACAGCGTTTTATCAAATGTATAACTGAATACATGACAATGACAATTTAAACCCAATTTTCTTCTAGAAATTTGTTTAAAATTAATTTAAAAATCTGTTAAAAAATAAATAATTAAAAATTAAAAAGTTGTCTTTTCTGAAAATCTCTTAAAATTCAAATATGACCAATAAAATAAATAAAGGTTTGTATTTGGAGGTGTTTTCATCATCATTGTATCATTTTATGGCATTATAATATTGTACATTTAACAGAAAAATGCCCTTGTAAATCTCTATTAATTGCTTTTAATCCCCTTTGTTAGATTAAACTCTTTAAAAAAAATTAATTAGTGTATAATCCCACCATTCAATGACTTTGATAACTAATATTATTAACGATACAAAAATGATACAATTTAGCTGAGCAATCACACACTGTTAACAATAAGCCAATGGAAAGAAAAATAACATTTAATGAGTATTTTACCTCACTGACAAATTAATATTTTATTTTTATTATTATAGTGGTAGTTTTTATTAGTTTTTTAAGAGCATTCATTCATTTAAAATATATTTTCTCTTATGAAATGTGTAATGGGATACATGACCCTGATAAAATAGCATAACTTGTTGCTGTGAGTGTTGCTGTTTAGTCATAAGTCTCGATTTAGACGCATGAGAATAGTGCATTGTGTCGTCAGAACTCAGAAAGCTTTAGTTTCCTGCATGTTAATTCCCAGGTTGCTTGACTTCAAATGGCGTCAGTGTGTAAATTACCCAGTGTACCGCTGTGTGCTTGAGCAGCAGCGCAACCGCCGTGCTCTTCGGAGATGTGACACTCAAGTTCTATTTTAAAACACTGATCCTTTGCTCGCACAAGTTTCCTCTCTGCAGAAAAATTGTTTATAAAATATGCATCTACTGGAGATCGTCTACATTCCAGATACAGTTCCCTCTGTTAATACTGGCTTCCTTGGTAAATATGAGTAAAGAAGCCTGGGACAAATCTCTTCATTGTGTTACCTTTTAATCATTTGTGTAAAATATTGAAGGGATTGTTCATGCAAAGCTGAAAATGCACTCCTCTCTCTCTTGTTCGAAACCTATTTGATTTTCTGTCTTCTGTTGCACACAAAAGAAGATATTTTGAAGAATGTTGGAATCCTGTAACCATTGACTTTTATAATATTTGTTCTTCCTACTATGGAAGTCACTCTGAACAGATCCTTTGAATCGGTGAGTTGTTTACTGAAGACTCACTCTGAACAGATCATTTGAAGCAGTGACATTATTACTGGAGACTCCCTGAACAAATCATTTGAATCATTGAGTTTATTGCTGGAAACTTTCTGAACAAATCATTTGAATCAGTGAGTTTATTGCTGGAGACTCACTCTGAATCACTTGAAGTAGTGAGTTGTTTACTGAAGACTCTCTGAACAAATCATTTGAATCAGTGACTTTATTACTGGAGACTTTCTGAACAAATCATTTGAATCAGTGAGTTTATTGCTGGAGACTCACTCTGAATCATTTGAATCAGTGAGTTGTTTACTGAAGACTCACTCTAAATGGATCATTTGAATCAGTGAGTTTGTCAGTGGAAACTTTCTGAACGAATCATTTGAATTGATGAGTTTTTTGCTGAAGACTCACTCTGAAGGGATCACTTGAATCAGTGAGTTGTTTACTGCAGACCCAATCTGAATGGATAATTTGAATCAGTGAGTTTATTACTGGAGACTTCCTGAACAAACCCTTTGAATCAGTGAGTTTATTGTAGAGACTCAGTTTGAATCATCTGAATCAGTGAGTTTATTTTAGAGACTCACTTTGAATCATTTGAATCAGTGAGTTGTTTACTCAAGATTCACTCTGAACAGATCATTTGAATCAGTGAGTTTATTGCTGAAGACTCACTCTGAACAGATCATGTGAGTCAGTAAGTTTATTGCTGGAGACTCACTCTAATAAGAGATAATTTAAATCAGTGAGTTTATTGCTGGAGACTTACTCTGAACAGAACAGATCATGTGAGTCAGTGAGTTTATTGCTGGAGACTCACTCTG
>CAIGQQ010032366.1:0-18464 GCA_903798035.1 Danio albolineatus
TATATATATATATATATATATATATATATATATATATATATATATATTTCAGCTTAGTCCCGTTATTGATCCGGGGTCGCCACAGTGGAATCAACCGCCAACTTATCCAGCAAATGATTTTATGCAGCGGATGCCCTTCCAGCTGAAACATCCATACACGCTCATTCACACACACCACGGACAATTTTAGCTTACCCAATTGACCTATACCACATGTCTTTGGATTATGGGGGAAATCGGAGCACCCAGAGGAAACCCACGTGAACACGGGGAGAACATGCAAACTCCAGCTGACTCAAATGCCAGCTGACTCAGCCAAGGCTCGAACCAGCAACCTTTTAGCTTTGAGGCGACAGTGCTACCCACTGCGCCACTGCGTCGCCCATTAATATATTCATTATAAAATAATAATAATTAAATTTGTATGTAATATTATTTAACTATAGCAATAAAATATTTCAAAAACAATACCAATGTTATACCAACCCACCTTGTAATTTTATAAACATGATACATGAATACAATATCATATAATTGATACAATTTGTATTACATTAATATACATATTAAATAGCATCTAACACATATTTTATTCCAGTCTACCTTAATCATATTATTCATTCCTTTTTATTTTTATTTTTATTATACAGTCTACAACATAAGTGTCCAAAAGCCTCAACATTTTGGAGGCAAATACATACTATAAACATAAACTGATAAAAGAGGGAAAGTGGGAAAAGTTTGTTAAATGTACTCTTTGTATCCCTTTTGTTTGTTTTACCCTTGTTTGTTCTTTGCTATGATACTCACCATCATAAAGCTGCGGTCACCCTGCACTTTTCTCCCCATAGACTTCCATTCATACGCACGCGAATGCGTCAGATCGGAAACGCAAGTTCATGCGTCAAGTTTAGCGATTAACTGCGTTACAAAGTTCAAGCTTGGTGAACTCTGACCTCCAAAATCGCATCACTTGACTGAGTGAGACTAATCGAGGATCAAAACATGACCTCTTTGGACAAAAATTTTAAATATGGACCAATCGCTCGCTTTTTTAAATGACTAATTATCTTGTTTAATCCCACCCCTTTTCGCAGCGCCGTACGACAGAATTTCACAAGCTTAAACTCTAGTGTGACTGCGGCATTATTCTCTCATCAACCACACCACCCTGCCTGTTAGTCGTCATAGTTAAAAATTAGCTCCACCCCTATGTTAACGTTTGTATGTAAACAGTTGAAGAGTATTAGCCCTCCAGTGTAATTTTAATTACTTTCTAAATATTTCCCTCTTGATGTTTATTTCAACACATTTTAAAATGTAATAGTTTGTTCTGTAGGATATTGAAAAAAATATCGCTTAATGGGGCTAATATTGACCTTAAACTTATTTTAAAAATGCTTTTATTCCAGCAAAAATAAAACAAAAAAGACTTTAATTAATATGAATAATATCGGAAATACTTTGAAAATTTCCTTGCTCCGTTAATGTCACATGAGAAACGGCTGAAAAAGAATACTTATTTCAGAAAAAATGGTACAATGTTGTACCAAAGAAGGTACAAACCCTTGTCACTGGGGCAGTACCTTTTTATGGGACAGAATTGTACCTTAAGAAAAGAAACAAATTTGTACCTTTTAAGGTCATGATTTGTACCATGGAAAACCAAAATGTACCTTTGTTTTTAAAAACCTGCAGATACAATATTGTATACTTTGTGAAAGGCACCACCACAGTGACAAGACACTTTGTACCTTAACAATGTCAAAAATGCTTACCAAACATTTATTAAAATGCCTTAAATGTTTAGTTTACAATACCTATAGTTTTATGTTTTACCAGTTGTTTTGTATTATTGTATCATAGAACTAAAATGTATGTTTATATGTATCTTTAAACATATAATTTTAAATGATGATTCTTGTTTTAATATGGAAATTATTCATAAAAATCACTTTGCCTTTCCAGTCATATTTATTTTCATAGATACTGTAATAAAGAAGGAGTTGTTCAACACTTTTGTACCTTTTATATGAGAACAATTGTGTACCTTCATTTCAGTTGTACCATAAAAGGCACAGAACAGTATCATAAGAGGTCTTTTCAGTACCATATAAGGTACAATTTTTACAAAGGTACAAAACTGTTCCTCAAGGAGCATTATTTGTACCATCGTGTACCTTTTTTTCTGAGAGTGCAGGAGGGCTGATAACTTTGCCCTTAACTGTATCTATTACTTAAGCAGCTAATAAGATTGACCTTAAAAAACTTTTTTAAATGTTTAAAACTAAAAGAACTAAAACAAACAAGACTTGCACCTGAAGATAAAAATATAATATTAAATACTGTGAAAATCTGTTAAACAGCACTTGGGAACGATTTTCATGTGAAAGCTGATAATTTAGCATTTAACTGTATATGAAACCCCTGTGTTTCATTACTTGTGTGATGTTTGCTGTCATTCTAGGTTCAATCCAAAAGTGTGTGTGTTGAGTGTGTTTCTCACCATGGGCTGAAGCTGACTGCCGGGCATGATGGCATTGGCGATCTGCATCTGCTGCGCGAGCATGGCCATGTTCTTCTGCTGGATCAGGTTGTTTCGGCCGTTGATCTCCAGCTGCGTCTTCAGGTGTGGAGGAGGATGAAGGTACTTGCAGTTCTCTCTGGAGCAGCGGCCCTGATGGACAACACCACAAAACAACTCATAAGAATACATAGGGTTTACTCATAGACGTATTACTTCATTGGATTGACTATATTCTTTTAAGATGAGTGGTTGTACACAATTCATATGTGTTGAATTTAAACAAACAGATTAAATTTATTAATATTCAACTTAATTTTTTGGCTTAAATTCACCTTATACAAATTGCAATGAACTTTTTGTGTATATTTGTACATGTGAAAAACTACAGTGCTCAATCTGTAAATATTATTATAATTATTAATATACATTTAATAAGTTAACAATTAACATACTACAATAATGATTAATATACATTTAATAATTTAACAATTAACATATTACAATAAGTATTAATATACATTAAATAAGTTAACAATTAACATGTTACAATAATTATTAATATACATTAAATAAGTTAACAATTAACATATTACAATAAATATTATTATACATTCAATATGTTAACAATTAACATATTACAATAATTATTAATATACTTTTAATAAGTTAACAATTAACATATTACAAAAATTGTGCATATACATTCAGTAAGTTGACAATTAACATACTACAATAAGTATTAATGTACATTCAATAGGTTAGCAATGAACATATCACAATAAGTATTAATATACTTTTAATAAGTTAACAATTAACATATTACAATAATTATTAATATACATATTTTAACAGTATGTATAATAACAGGTAAAATTATCATTATGGTTTATTATTATTGGTATTATTTTATTACTGATGGTGTATAACAAAAGTTGTGGATGCTCTGACTTTGTACTATCTATTTGACTTATTTCCCCCCTCTTCCTTTAGCTTTTTCAGTTTTTACTGTTTCTGAGAGCTAAGCTTGTACATGTAAAAAGCAACAGTACTCCATTCATTATTCAATGAATGCAAAAACATTAGTTTATTTAAACGTTAACATTTATTTTACATATGTAAGTAAATACAAATGTTGAATTATTAACAAAAATAAGTCTTAACATACATATTAT
Source organism: Danio albolineatus (assembly GCA_903798035.1). NCBI lineage: Eukaryota > Metazoa > Chordata > Actinopteri > Cypriniformes > Danionidae > Danio > Danio albolineatus. Next base: position 3,700 of record CAIGQQ010032366.1, read on the forward strand.
ACTAGTATGTATAATAAAAGGCACAAAATATAATTATATATTTTATTATTGATATTATCTGATTACTGATTATGGTGTATACTAAAAGGTGTGGATCCCCTCGCTTTGCACTATTTATTTGATTTATTTATCTCCTTCATGTTTTTCAGTTGTTACCGTTTCTGAGAGTTATGGCTGTACATTTAAATAGTACAGTGCTCCATTTGTAATTTAATGAATGTAAAATTAACTTAAAACAAGCATGAAAATGAACAGAAATAAAAGTAATACATATGGAAGTGAATACAAAGTTTAATCATTAACATTATTATGGTGTATAACAAAAGCTGTGGATCCTTTCACTTTGCATTATTTATTTGATTTATTTTTTTACCTCTCCCATTATTATTATTATTTTTTTGTTTACTGTCAAGAGTTATGAATGTACATTTAAAAGTAACAGTGCTCGATTTGTGATTCACTCATTCATTTTCCTTCTGCCTAGTCCCTTTATTCTTGAGGGGTTGCCACAGCGGAATGAACTGCCAACTTATTCAGCATATGTTTTTACACAGCAGATGCCTTTCCAGCTGCAACCCAGTAGTGTGAAACATTCATACACACTCATTGGTAACACTTTACAATAAGGTTCATTAGTCGATGCATTTGCTAACATGAACTAATGATGAACAACACTTGTACAGCATTTATTAATCATAATTGAACATTTACTAATGCATTATTAACATCCAAGTCCATGCTTGTTAACATTAGTTAATGCACCGTGAGTTAACATGAACTAACAATGAACAACTGTAATTTCATTAACTAATGTTAACTAACATGAACAAATACTGTAGTAAATGTATTGTTCATTGTTTGTTCATGTTAGTAATAATACTAACATAATAATGAACCTCATTGTAAAGTGTGACCCACTCATTTACACACAGACACTATGGCCAATTTAGTTTTATTATTATTATTATAATAATAATAATAATAATAATAATAATAATAATAATAATAATTATTATTATTATTATTAATAATAACAAACAAAGTATTAACCTACATTTTATAACCATAATAATTTTTTCAGGTAGTAATAAATAAAAAACACATCATTAAAACTAAATTATAATAAAATTGTCTTACAAAAACTTTTTAATAGTGAAAAAGTGACAAAACAAACAGGATTAATAAAAGCTTGATCAGCATAAAAATGTACATTTAAATAAAATACAGAAACTGAAATAAAACAAATAAGAGTATAATAAAAGCATAACTATTCTAATAATAAATGTGTAATGTGACAGAAAACTTGTTTTAAGGAGGTGGACTGAAAATAAACAAATAAACCAATGACAAAATATTATAATAAAAAACAATAAAGAAGGTGACACAGTGGCTCAGTGGTTAGCACTGTCGCCTCACAGCAAGAAGGTCGCTGGTTCAATTCCTGGCTGGGTCAGTTGGCATTTCTGTGTGGAGTTTGCATGTTCTCTCCGTGTTTATGTGCGTTTCCTCAGTGTGCTCCACAGTCCAAACACATGCGCTATAGGTGAACTGAATCAACTAAATTGGCCGTAGTGTATGTGTGTGAGCGTGTATAGATGTTTCCCAGTACTGGGTTGCAGCTGGAAGGGCATCCGCAGTGTAAAACATGCTGAATAAGTTGGCGGTTCATTCCACTGTGGCGACCCCTGATGAATAAAAGGCCTAAGCCGAAGGGAAATGAATGAATAATAAAGAATAATAAATAATCACAGCTTCTTTGCAGTTCTACACTAAAGATGAACTTTTTAACAGCACAACATACTGTATAGCACAATACAAATAACACAAATAAAAACAAACACCAAGCAAGGCTGTAGACCAGTCACACAGAGCTTGCATTTGTTATTCAATTGCATTACCACTACAAAGCATGCGACTGGCTTCTCCTGTTCTGGTTCATTCTCTGAATCTACCAGCAGCCCAGTTCTCATTGCAATAACAATACTGAGTGCATGGGAAAAGCCTCTGCTCTAATGCATCTGCAGTCTGACGGGCTGTCACTCAATCCATTAGTGGAGTATTGATTAACAAGACCCATCAGTATCGGAGAAATTCATCTGATGAGTTTATGGATGTACAGTAACCTCTGGTGAACTCATAGGCTGAGATGAGGAGTGTGTGTGTGTGTTTGTGTGTGGGTGTGAATGATGGTCAGTGTAGACGGTCATTAACCTGCTCGTCGTCACGTCTGTCTGCACTGACCAAAATAAATCCTGTGTCTGGGGCTAAATGCTCAATTACTTCCGCAACCTGCACTTTCGGAGAGTGTTACACAGGTGCGCACAGTGGAGGGATGATATACTGATGAAGATCCAGGCCTGAAAGTGGTTTTCGGGAAAGTGAATTTGCTTTTCCTAAATGTAGCATTGCAAAAAAAAATCTGAAAAAACAAAATAAATAAATAAATATGCAAAAATGTAAAAATTGTAAAATAAAATATATTAAAACAAATAAATAACAAATAAACAAACTAACAAACAAATAAATAAATACATTGTAATGACAACAAAATATTTTAATTATTGAAGATAATGAGGAAGGCATTGTGCCGAAACGTTTGTGTTTGGTATCACACGAAGAATGTGAAATAAATGACTGTGAATCATGACCTTCTGATTAATACTACTGACAAGATTAACGCACCAAAAAAGATTTTTTTTAAAAACCGCGTCCACGCACGGCAAACCTTATTATTCAATTACTGAATATAGAATTATTTTAGGTAAATAAAAAATATATATTTTAAATGATTAATTAACTATTAAAATACTATGCAGTATAGATTTTGTATGAAATTAGTAGTTCAATGAAACTGTTTAAGTTATTTAAAATTATGACAGCAGACGTAGCTAAACGTTAAAGGAAACACAAAATCAAAAGTTGTATTTTTTTATTATCTTTCATTTAGGATTTTATAATTTATTATGTATTTCATTGTTTAATATGTTGTCCAATGAAAGCTGTGGATCATTAATTTCATTAATTTAACTCAATTTAGTTTATTTCCTCTCTCTTCATTTTCCCCAGTAAATAAATTAAATAAATGATTAGTTTCCTTCTTCTTTCTTCTGTTTATTATGTCAAAAATACAGTAACAAACCTTATTTTACAAAAACAATGTTATTATTCTCAATGATTTCTATCAACCTTTTTTAATGCACATTTTGGACAAATCGCATAAAAGAATGCATAATGGAAATGTCAAGATACACACAACTGAATTTATTTGATAAGAAAAATATGCATAAGCTATGATGTAATTGCATTTACCAAATAAATTACTCTATGTGCATTAAAAAAAGTCATATGATTTTGTTTTAACAGATCATGAAATAATAATTAAAAATAAAAATAAATTCTGTTGCAGTTGGAACACGATAAGACTGCATTAATTAACAAATCAGCACATTGGAGGATCTCTAAGGTTTCTACAATCAAGTTGATAAAAATAAGTTTCAGCAACATCAGATCAACTTTAAATGAGCTAAACGTTAAGCTAAACATTTACAACACTACATTTGAGCTTCAAACTCTGTCAATGCCACCAAAATAACCGAGGCTCGCAACAACATGGCGAAGGCTGAGCAAACAATGAGTCCTGAACAAGAAAGCAATGTCGACGATGATGGAGGAGATCTCGGATAAAATAATCAGCGCTTTAAACGAGAGATTTGTTAAACTATAAGAGACTCTCCAAACTATAAAAACAACGCAGAGAGAGCTAAGAGTCGAGAAAATAGAGGAGCAGATGGGCCATTACAAGTCGTGCATTCATGCTCTGGAAACTTCCCTCGATACTTTACGCAAAGAAAACAAGATGCTCAAGTACAAGCTTAACGACCTGGAAGGCCGATCGCGCCGCAATAACATCAGAATTGTCAGCAAACAAGAAGGAGCTGAAAAGAGAAGGCCAACCGAGTTTGTGGCGGAACTGATTACTCAACAAATCAGCTCATCGCTCAGATCACATTATGATATTTGCCACCAGTTTATCAGGAAGTGACAATTCTCTTCGACTAACTGGATGAAAAACAGTGCTTTATTCTCAAATGTTTTATGCGATATTCAAGTTTTGCTTTAACTTGCGTCTTTGGATGAAACATTGCTAGTGAGTTAAAAAACTAACATGTAGCCCTGTCTCTAGCCGACTTTCCATAACCCTGTGTTAATGAACATTTTAAAGTATAGAATGAGAAACAAGCTGCCAAATTTGAAATTAAAATTCATTCATAAAGAGCTGTTACGCTCGCTTGACATCATTTTGGACAAAAAGGGTTAATAAGAACAGTGGAAAGATGGAATTGCATTTGCTGAATAAACCAATGACATGGTGAACATTACCAATCACATGACCAATCAGCTGTCTCCATTTTGCTTGCCTTGTTTACTGTTGGTTGCTAAGTCACCAATACTACAGTAAGCTGCTCTAATGCATTCACATTTGGCATTTTTTAAAATTTTACTTCAAACTTTAAAATGCTTCACTTCAAGTTATGACTGAAACCTGGCTCGCGTCAATCAATAAGAGTATTTATTTCTTTCAAAAAACTCACCAAAAAACCCCCCAAATGCTTTAACAGTAGCACGTAAATTAAAAAGTTTGTGGTGTCTTCAGTTCACACTGAAATTGACTTGTAGAGACGATCTAAAACGTGTGCCACATTTACACTCATTTGATCAAGAGCAGGTCTGTACTAGGTACTGTAGATGTCAGACAAACACTGAGCAAGAGGTCGGGTTAGTTTATTTGAAGGGAAAACAGCAGAGAGTCAAATGTCGGTCACAGTCCCACACACAAACACATGGCGAAATGTTAAGCCCCTCAGGATTTGTGTTCCTCCACCATCTGACACTGACAACCCTGATCGATTCATCACTGATAATTTCACAGGTGAAGAAAAGCCAAAATGAACTATAGTCCGAAGACTATAGATATATAGATATAAAGACGGTTCACTGGCATTAGTATAAATTGAGGAAAGCACAACACTCAGTATTCATCATTCATTCATTCATTTTCTTTTCGGCTTAGTCCCTTTATTCATCAGGGGTCACCACAGCGGAATGAACCGCCAACTTATCCAGAGTATGTTTTATGCAACGGATGCTCTTTCAGCCGCAACCCAGCACTGGGAAACACCCATACACTTCTCACATTTACACACACACACTCATACAGTACAGCCAGTTTAGCTTATTCAATTCACATACACACAAGTCATAAATCGAGTTAAAAATGACTAAAATTCACTATTTAACGTTTAAAAAGTTGTGTTTTTTTTATGCTTGTTTGGCATCTCAGTCGATTATATTAAACACAGTGGTGTGGCAATAAATTATTATTGTAATTATAATTAGTTTAGCTCGCATATATCTTGAAATTTGTGGAGCTGTATTCACATGCGTCTTGTACTCGCATGGCGTCACCCGGAAGTCCCAAAAGTTGTGTATTTTAACTTAAACTATCGTAGTAACTAATAAATCTGGCCTTTCCTCACTGTTGATTATGTTGCATTAACTAATGTTTACTAATGAGACTAAATTGTTAGTTATTGTACTTTATAATAATTTTGCAATTAAATTAGCTTGAAACGATTATTTACTCCGAACATTGCATATGCAAAAAAGCAATACACAAAGTATTTTTTTGTTAAAATATCTGTTGAGGTAACCTCTTTTACAGCTTAGGTCAACATGGTGAGAATACTGTATACCATGATAAAAGCTTCAGCAGTTAATCACAACATGGAAATTTAATGAAGTCATAAATAATTCTATATATGCAACAACAACTTCTTAGCAGACTGGTAACATATCCACCATTTCCCGCACATAGCTGCTGTTTTTCAAAATTATATGTTGCACTTCTGGTTTGGGGAACTTTCATTTAAAAGAGCTACAAATAATGATCCACAACTGAGAGAGAGAGTGAGGTATTTGGCTTTGTTATTCAATTTTATCATGAAAATAAAGTTACGCCTGGTATTTTAATGTGATATTAGTAACACAAGCATATCTGTGGTCAAAGCTCTTTTGAGTTCAGTTCATTTTTTCCACCAGATTATTTTCTCTTTGTATGCTCTACAGTACAGTAACATTCAACACATCCAAAAATCCGTCATGAAAAGACTCATGTCGAGTTTTTGCTTGGGGTTATTCTAATAAGTTGTCTTGTCATCTTTAATGTATGAAGCGTGAAAAGAATAATGACATCTTATTGCATGCAGTTTTGCTTTTAGAAACTTGGCTGATAGCTACAATTGAACTAAAATAGTCTTAAAAGCATTAAATTGATTGACCCAAACATTAAAATATAATAATAATTTACTCACACTCATGTGGTTTAGGTGGTTTCTTTCTTGTTGATCACAAAACAAGTTAGCAATGGAAGTCAATGGCTAATTTTGTTTCGATATGTCTTACTTTGTGTTCAACAGATGAAAGAAACTCAAACAGGTTTGGAACAAGTGGAGGATGAGTATGTTTTTGTGTCTATCTCTATAAGTAGTATCTAAATATACAATTTGTTAGCTTTAATGTCTAATACAAACAAATTCACTTTAGGACTGGACAACAGTACATACAGACCAGAGAGTTGCTGGCTAAAGCAAACAGCAGAAGATTCTAGAAGTGAGCAGTGAGCTACGCAGCATGTAAAAAACACAAATAAAACACACACGTACTCGACTGTGATCTGGCCAATCAACGAGTGCGTGGCTGGTATTCTGTAAGCTGAAGTTTCTACCATCTGTTTAAGACATTAGTAAAGCTAAGCCTCGGTGACAGGACGAAGACTTGAATAAATCTCTCTCGAAACTCTCTGACTTTATTTCCTTCTGCATTTCTGCTACTGTGTCGTATGCAGCCTAAAAGACTGCTAAAGAGTCTCATGCTTAAAAAAAAACGTCCAGAATTGAATCGAAGCTTTGGAAAACCTCACAAACTTCAAAGGTTTTTAATCAGTCAGCAACAGTTGAATGTTACTTTCAACTAACAGATTATTACATTTATTTTTCAATGTACAATTCGACAATGTTCAAAAAATTGAAGTCACAGTTCTTAACCCTTTGAAATCTGAAACTTAAACTGTGATTTTTAAAAATGTTATGCACGTATCTATGCATGCATGCGTGTATGTATGCACAGTAGTGTAAAAAAGTGTTCGCCCCCTTACTGATTTCCTTACTGAGTGCCATTCGCGCCTGCTGTTCTCGCGTAAATCCACCAGAGGCCACTGTTCACTGACTGACTGACTGACAGATCGACTGACTGACGAATTTGTGTATATATAATATATCAGAATGCATAACATGCTATGTGCTTGAAATATTTTGTTAATAATAATATTGTTATGTTCGATGTTAGTTTTTTTTGTGTATTAATTATTCTCATACTCTCCGTTTCCTACTCCACCTTCAGGTTTCTTATTGGTCCAACTCTATCTTTCAATCATCATTATGACGGTGCCAGTTCCACCAATCCCTGGACGCGCCGTGTGATTTAAAGCTCCGACAGACCAGTGTGTGGTGTGCGCTCTGCCTCGGAGTACCTTTTGTGCTCCACGCAATCTTGTGTTTTCATGCTTAGGCTTTGTTGTGTTTATCTGTTTCATTCATTCATTCATTTTCTTTTCGGCTTAGTCCCTTTATTAATCCGGGGTCGCCACAGCGGAATGAACCGCCAACTTATCCATCATTTGTTTCACGCAGCGGATGCCCTTCCAGCTGCAACCCATCTCTAGGAAACATCCATACACACTCATTCACACTCATACACTACGGACAATTTTAGCCAACCCAATTCACCTATACCACATGTCTTTGGACTTGTGGGGGGAACCGGAGCACCCTGAGGAAACCCACACAACCACGGGGAGAACATGCAAACTCCACACAGAAATGCCAACTGACCCAGCCGAGGCTCGAACCAGCAACCTTATTGCTGTGAGGCGAACGTGCTACTCACTACGCCACCGTGGCACCTTATCTCAGTTTTACTGTGGTAATTCGAGTTTACTTGTTAAACTTCGTTAGCTTTAAGTAAAATGATTTGATGGTTGTTGTGTGATTCTAAACTGAATCTATGACCTTCTAGGTAGGTTTGTTTTAGTTTAGATTGATTTTTGTTAGATTAGTTCAAGTGTTTTGCCACCTGTGCAGTTTTGAGTTTTGTAGTTTAATTCGTTTAAATCGGGTGTCGTTAACACTGAAGATGTCGGGTTTATTTTTCATTATTTATTTTTGTCGCCTAGTTTAGACTTTAGATTTAAGGATTGTTTTGTTTTGTTAATTTTTTTGATTTGGCTTACAATCATTCTTTTCGTTAAACGATAATATTGTAAATGTTTATTTCTTTTTTTCCCCATTTATTATTGTTATACATTCTTGAATCCATAAAGTAAAAAGCTTAAATAGAGAATTGATTCCTGCCTCATCCTTGATCAGTCGCAGTCTTTACATCTGTCGTTCCTAAATGTTACAGCATCGCACTTAAACATCTTAAACTCGTAACAAATATTAAAAACAGATAACATTACACTGGAAAATAAGTAAACAATACCCACAGAAAATTATTTCCGCAAAGTATCAAGCCAGTGACATTTAAGACTTAATAATATACTTCAAAACTGTCAATAAAATCAGATTTGCCTATGAATGTAATGATCCTCTAGAGGGCACTCCATCCTGCACCATTTCTATTCACTCGGACTACATTTCCCACAATCACAGTGCACTGATTACAGCTCCACCTGATTCCCATTATCCTGACTATTTAAGCCACTCTCATACGCACACATTGTTTCGCCGTAGCTGACATTTCTAAGCATTTTCCTTGTTTATTGTTTTGCCCAGCCTTGTTATGATGTTGGACTGTTTCCCTTGTTTTTATCATTGTTTGCCGCCTGCCCTTACCTCTTATCTGTTTATTGGATTACCCTGGAAATTGTCATTTGCTGGTGTCTTGACCTTGTTCTTTTAAGCATCAATTTTATTTAATAAACTGCATTTTTGATCCTTAACTCTGTTATCATGCTCATTACATTCCAGAAAGCAATAAAAGTGGGTAATGGATATAAACGTGTGTCTGTGTGTTCAGCGGGTCTGTGCATGTAAAGGGTGTGTGTGAGCTGAGAACGCTGTGTGAAAGGTGTGACGAGGCCCTAGTGAGCATGTGCGAATAATGAACAGTACACCAGAGGTAAGAATCAGGAGAGAATCAGACTGAAGGATAAAAGACAGAAGTGTTTATGGCCGCTGTGTGATACGGGCTGAGCCGAGCGAGTCGAGTTACATTCACCCCAACTAACCCCACTCACCCCTACCATGTCCCCTTCTGCAGAATAACCGAATGAGGGCTCGGTGCACATGACCCACACACATGTAAGGACGTGTAGGACATGTAATGGCAATACTGTGCCATTTTAAAATGATTCATACAAATTTGAGAGGCTTGCAGATGGAGAAACTGAGCTCTAGAGAACTTCACAAAGACTTAAAGTGAATTCAAAAGTATAAAACTGTAGAACGACTGTGATAAAATAACTATTTAGTAGTTGCAAACATTGAAAACAGTAGAAAATGTTCTTTTATAGACACAAAAGTATATGAATGATGTTTTGTGCTCATGTTGGAAAGAACATTTAGTCACACTTTAAAATAATGGTCCATTAGTTAATGTATTACTAACATAAATAAACTATTAGTAATACATTTATTACTGAATTTATTAATCTTTGTTAACATTAGTTAATGTTATTTAATTTAAATAGATTTAGTTCATGTTAGTTTGTGTTACCCATAGTGAATAAACTAATGTTAACAAGCACAACTTTGGATTTTAATGATGCATTGGTTAATGTTGAACTATGATTAATAAATGCTGCACAACATTATTTATACTTAGCTATTGTTAGTAAATATATTCACTAAACTTAACTAATGGACCATTATTCTAAAGTGTTGTTAAACATTTGTACTTGGTTACCCATTATTCAAAATATTTTCTTGTGTTCGGCAGAATAAAGAAACTTGAGAGTGAATAAGCAGAATAAAGGAAGCAAATATATTGTAATCTGCAATATTGTCTGGATGAAATCTAACAAATTGAATTATTTATTTAAACACCTATAATTCATGCAAAGAAAGATGGAATATTCTCTTTGCATGTGTTGTTGGTATTTTCTTTTTCCCTGGGTGAAAAGCCTTGAGTTGCGCATGGCAGGAAATGCGTTTGAAACAGGATCCTCAGACAGAATGCACTATAGACAGCCCTGTCAGTGAAATCAGAGAGGCTACAGAGAAAGTCATTCCTGATCGTCACTCTGCCTTATAACAGCTGAGAGAGAGAGGGAGAGAGAGAGAGAGAGAGAGAGAGAGGTGGGGGGGTAGAGGATGCAGTCTTTCCAGCACTGGTATGGCAGGTCGTTTCGGTCACTACATAAGTATATAAGCATTGCTACAGCGCACACACACACAGACACACGCACACACACACACACAAACACGCGTTCCAATCACCACAGGTTTCATATGTTTGCGTACACCAGTTGATTTTTTTCCACATCAAAAGTCAACAGAACAGAGATATACGTCCCGTAATAAAATTCTTAACCATAAATAAACTATAAACGCCTGAAAATATATAAAATTTGAAAACTGTTAATGTTATTTAATTATTTTTTTACTGTGCAGTTTAACAGAGTGAATATTTTGATTTTTTTTATTTCATTTTAGTATTCATTTCATTTTAATACAATGTATAAGAAATAACATACGTCTGTACAATAACAGAAAAGGCACTGTGTTTGGTACCATAGTTTACAACACAGCCTCAGGCATTATATCACTTACATATCACAAACTATTAAAAATGGTAATAAAAGTCACTTTAAAACTTTTCAAAATCAAAATTTGCTCAAGGAAAGATAACAGTCCCATAAAGCAATTCAAAAGCATTATAAAAAAATCCTGATTAACAAAATACAAAATACTGATAGTTACAGTAGCTTTAATAGTATTTATAAAGTGTAATAACATCTCTGTAGTTACGTATATATATAAATCCATTTTAAGATTAAAATTATTAGCCTCTTTAAGCTATATTTTTTTCAATAGTTTATTTATTTTAAAAAATTATTAAAACTATCTAAACTACATGTTTATAAATGTGCTGAAAAAAATCTTCTCTCCGTTAAACAGAAATTGGGGAGGCTAATAACTCTGACTTCAACTGTGTTTGTGTGTGTATATATTGTGTATATATCTCTATAGAGAAATAAATATTATATATTCTACTAATTTTTTTGCATGTTCACTTTAATAAAAATTAATTTTTAAATCTGTAATGTTTATAAAAACAGAAAGACTGCATTATCCATGATGTTGTACATAAATTTCTACCAATTAGACGGTAGCAGTAAGCAAAGCGTCCCAAAAGATGCTAAAGAATTGTTTGGCCATTCCTACAAAACACTGGAATTATGTAAACAAATCACTTTAGTCCTTAAATATGTACTGTATATAAAGAAATATGTTTGCCTTAAACTTGACATATATAATTGCTTTAGGCAGAATATTTTTATATTTCAATGTCCTTCCGATGTATTTGACTTTAATTTGATTTTAATATTTCTTCTTTGCTTCTCTATATCCTTTGATTCTCCTCTTAGCTGGTTAATTTTGTTTATGGTTTATAGTGATTTATTAATATATTTTTTAAATCCATCTGAAAAACTGTGTTTGGATGCTGCACTGAACCAAAACCATCCAATGAATCTTTTTTTTTTCTTCCTAATTCAACAAGCCATTCCAGTCAGATACTGTATATTTCAACCAGGGAATAAAATACAGCTAAAAATCACAACTTTTTTTTCGATGACTTTATACTGCAAAAAAGGAACACCTTATTAACATACTGTAGTCTCTGGAAAAAATGTCTTAATATCAGTCTTGCAAGTACATTTATGTTTCACACATATAAGAAGCGCAACTGAACCTGCTATTCTTTATTATTCTACTGAATTATTTTAATGTGAGCATTTCAACACACTCTCTCTGATCCTTTAAACTAATCAAGAAGTGTCCACTCATCCTTGTTAATTGGCTGACGTTCCCTTTTACAGCCCAACTGAAATTCCGGAAAAGAAAAAAAGAGCTAAACTCAGCCCATCTAAAGTTTCAGGACGTTTAGCTGACTCTACAAGCATAGACAGAAATCTAGAAGTCTAAGAGCGGCCTGACTTCTATCAATTTATACCACATAAAATCTGTTTAGCTTGTAGTTGTTGATTTGCAACAAGAACATTTTAGCAATATCGCATTGCATCACTCATTTTCAGAGTAAACATGCTAAACAGCTGTCGTACAGATGGCTGCGGACAAACAAATACTGTCTAAAAGTATAAACACCGGCATGTGGATAAAATTATTAGCCCAGATTAAATGATGGTCTGTGTGTGATAGAGGAGGGTCGCATGCGTGTGTGCGTGTGTGTGTGTGTGTGTGTGTGTGTGTATAGTGTCAGCCGCTGCCGTCCCTCACAAACAGACTCTCTTTGTACTTGCGCTCACTTACAGTTTACTGATGGACGGGTTTTACAATCTGTACGTGTCACACTGCTTAGTCTGACTACATTTTCTTCATTCTGTACATGTATATTACTAAAATGAGTTGCTGATTATCATTTTCGCTAATGAACTGAATTCAAAGCCATGCTTTCAGTAAGAATTGTTTAAATTAAGCTTGAATTACGAGATGTTAAGTCATATTTACAACATGTTAAGTTATTAAGTCAAAAATATGAGCTAAACTGCTAAATGTTTAAAGTAGTGGTGATTAATTAAATTGAATATAAAAGTTGATTTATTTACAAAATATGTTTAAAAATTGTTGGATATCTAAATATATGCATGAATATATTTGTTTAAACTTATTTATATAATTAAATATTTAAAAATAATAAAAATTATTCATTCATTCATACATTTTCCTTCGGCTTAGTCCCTTTTATTATCGGTCGCCACAGTGCAATGAACCGCCAACTCCTTCAGCATATGTTTTAAGCAACGGATGCCCTTCCAGCTGCAACCTAGTGCTGGGAAATGATACAAATGATATAAACATGAATATATATCTAAATATATTTCTTTTGTGTTTTTTTTTGTATTCTATGTACATTATGCGTGTATCTATACAAACAGTACGTGCACATGTATATATTATGTAAATACAAACTAGCTTATCTAGGATGCGATTAATCAGCACTAGTTTAAACAAAAAATTTAAACATGAGCTAAAATATCAAACATGACAAAGTCCAAATTGTAAGTTTGTTTTCTCATAAATATGTAATGTCATTAAAGTCATGACTTTAGTTAGTCAGTTTTCTAATTATGATTTTATTAGTGCATAATTCAGACTTATGATCTAAATTTGACTCATTTGTTACTTTGTTTTAGACTACATTTTAACCGCTTTTAATAATGAATTAGTCAATATGTCATAAATGTGATTCATAAATTCAATCTCATTGTAGACTCAGTATTTCAATCCTGACGTACGTGACTCTGGGTCTTGAGTTGCAGGGGCATATTTTGGCAGTATCCAAAAACACATTTTATGTCAAAAATAGCCATTTTAATGCCAAAAATAATTAGATTTTTAAGTAAAAATCATGTTCCATGAAGATAATCTTTTACGTTTCCTAACATAAAAATATTAAAACACAATTCTGATTATTAATATGCAAATTGCAAAGTATTTAATTTAGAAAAATTTATAGGTGATTTTCTCAATATTTAGATTTTTTGAACCTTCAAATTCTAGATATTCAAACAGTCATGTATTCATTTTCCTTCGGCTTTATCACCCTTTATCATGGGTCGCCACAGAGGAATGAACCACCAAATATCTGGCATATGTTTCACTCAGCGGATGCAGCCGCAACCCAGCACTGGGAAACACCCATACACACTCATTTACACACACAGGCATACACTACGGCCAATTTAGTTTATTCAATTCATCTATAGTGCATGTCTTTGGACAGTGGGGGAAACCGGAGCACCTAGAGGAAACCCACACAAACTCCACACAGAAATGCCAACTGGCCCAGCTGGAACTCAAACCAGCAACCTTCTTGCTGTGAGGCGATAGTGCTAACCACTGAGCCACCGTGTCACCCTCAAACAGTCGTATCTCTGCAAAGTATACATCAATGGAAAGCTTATTTATTTAACTTTCAGATAGTAAATAAATCCCAATTTCCAAAAATTGACACTAGTTTTGTGGTTGCATAACTAAATACAATTAATATTGCTTATAATTGGAACAACTGTACCCCTAACCCTAATTATTCCAACACAAAACAACTGAATTACCAATTCTGCCATATAAATGAAACCATAAATCATGCGTCTCATTGAGAAATGTGCTGCTGTTTTCCAAAAACACATTTTATAAGTCAAAAATAGCAATTTTAATGCCAAAAATCCTTATATTTTTAAGTAAAAATCATGTTCCACGAAGATAATCTTTTACATTTCCTTACATAAAAATATTAAAACACAATTTCTGATTAGTAATATGCATTGCTAAGAACTTAATTGTGAAAATTTTTTAGGTGATTTTCTCAACATTTAGATTTTTTTGAACCCTCAAATTCTAGATATTCAAACAGTCATACATTTATTTATTTTCCTTCGGCTTAGAACCCTTTATCAGGGGTCG
>CAIGQQ010032372.1:0-35493 GCA_903798035.1 Danio albolineatus
ATATATATATATATATATATATATATATATATATATATATATATATATGTACAAATTGTAAAATTGTGAAATATTATTGCACTATAAAATAACTGTTCAAAAGTAGTTTATAATTTAATTTAATCATTTATTCTAGTGATTTTAATGATGAATCTTTAGCTTCATTACTCCAGTCTTCAGAGTCACATGATCCTTCAGAAATAACTCATAATATTAATATTAATTATTATTATTTTTATTATTATGTTTATTATTTTTATTATCATTAATGGTAATAGTAATAAAAACATTAATGACTAGAGTAATAATTTAATTTGACACAACATACAATAAGAAAGCATTTATTTAAAAATTTTATAATAATTTAACAATTTAACAATTTTTTTTACATTTAATAAATGCCACCTTGATGAACAGAAAAGTTTTTTTTTTTAAACATGACAAAATAAAACTGTCCTCAGACTTTTTACTGATAGTGTGTATATATATATATCATTTAAAAAAACAGTAAGATGTAAAAATGAAAGAAAATTAACTTTAATGCTGGAAAAATAACATATGAATAAAGAAAAACAATTTAAATAATATAAAAAAATATTAATATCCAGTATGTTACTTTATATTTTGAGAAGGGTTTCAAATTTTCTTTCTGAATGTGCCTGTAGCAAGCTGTACCACTAATATGGCTAAATTTATAATGACTTTTGACTCTATCCAAAGAAAACAGAGCTTTGTCTTGAAAACACCTACTGGCAATGTAATAAATGCACATTTCTTATGCATTGTATAATCAGAATTTTCAGTGTCAAAATGATAACTTTTTTGTTCTGTTTAGATATAGCAGAACTGCATTAACAGTATTATTTTAACTTGCAAAGACCATCACATTGGAACAGAGCAGTAACATACTAGTCGGTGAGTTGAATCAAGTTGAATCCGCAACACTACATAAATGGATTCACTAAACGTTCAGAAACATCCTGGTGCAATGTAGAAGTTTACATGTACGTCTAGTTTGAACATGTAACGTTTTAATCCTCCACTGGTCATTTCTCACATTTGAGGACGTGAGATTTACTCGTTGTGTTTTTTTGAGAGTGTCAGAATAAATATCATCCAAAGGCTTTTAGAAAGCAGCAGCTCATTTGCATTTAAATGCACACACACAAAACATACGTGTTTTCAAACTCAAATAAGGGCAATTTTAAAAGCTATAAGAAATGATTTGTGGGGTATTTTGAGTGGAAACTTCACAGACAAAATTCTGGAGAAACGTAATGCTGTGTGTCCTCTTTAAGTACACATGAAATCAAAATTAACCATATTGATTTTGTTAGCTCACATTGCTAGTTTTGTAGCGAACAATTCATCTCTGCATGTCATTAAGAAAGAAAAAAAAGTTTGCTCTTGTAATCTTTGATTGAAATCTGAAAAAGCACTTCCTGTTTGTTTTCAGGTAAGTCTTCACATTGCATCTGTCTGAGGTATTGGGTGTGGTTTACATACTTAACCACGCCCCTCCAGCTGTCATGACAACAAATAGAAATGGTGAGGAGGAGGTGTCTGTTAGGTTGTAAAAACTGTATCGAAACCCTTTCCCCAATCTTTCTGAATGAAGTGCCTACTTTACTACATCCAATCAGCTCGTAATATTAAAAACAAGCCAGTAATACGATGGAATATTGGAATATTAAATGCGAAAACAGTGGGTGTGGCTTGTTTTTTCTACTGTGAGCTGATTGGATGTAGTACAGTAGGCATTTCATTCCATGCCCAAGACTGACGTGATCTGAGAATTTAACTGAAAACAAACATAATGACATGCACAGATGAATTGTTCACCACAAAACGAACAATGTGAGCTAACGAAATCAACATGGTTAGCTTTGATTTCATGTGGATTTTAATGTCTTGCAGGTCAGTGTCAGTTCTGCGAGCCCACCGGCCTGGCCAGTCTGGCTGATATCTTCCACGTCAACACAGTGGGCCAGCTGCTGATGAGCTTTGACGTGTCCTCCAGCAAGCAGGCTCTGTCATTCGGGGACTCGGGCGGCGGTGTACATCTGTGGTCGAGCGCCCCCGAGGTGTCGTATAACAGCTACTCTAGAGACACAGAGCTGGCGCTGCCCTGCCTGGTGGACTCGCTGCCGCAGATGGACTGGAACCACGAGCTGATGCCTCTGTCTCTTCTGCCAATGCCTCTCACCAGCACTGAGCCCCTGCTGTCTGACTGGCCCACCGCCCTCATCACACCCAGCCCCAGGTACAACTGAGGTTTAATAGTTATATGTACAGCTGTGGCGAAAAATTCTGCATCAATTCTGCAATTTCCAAAATGCGTCGCTAATATTTTCTTTAGTATTAAACAGAGGAAGAAACTAAAACGTGCTTGGAATAACAATAACAATGAATACAGGATGACGTCGTTTATATTTTTGTGTGAACTATCCCTTTAAAAGTACTTGATGAAAATACAGTTGTTCATTGTTAGTTCTTATTAACTCACAGTGCATTAACTAATGTTTGGCACAACTTTGGATTTTAATAATTATTAAATGTTGAATTATGATTAATAAATGCACTACAAGGAATGGTCATTCTTAGTTCATGTTAGTACATACACTAACAAACATTAATCAATGGAACCTTACTGTAAAATGTGTCTAGATAAAGTGCTGTTTTGAAAAATTATAATTTTCTTGTGTACTGCTTATTTGGGTAAAAATAAATCTGGATTGTTCATGCATAAATAATATTTTTCATAATGTGCACAATTTGCGTAGTTAATTTCTGCACATACCTGTGTGTCTGAGGGTTGTTGTGTAATACTGCCCCCTGCAGTACATCTCTGTAGATGTACTCAAGCTATTGTGATTTTTTTTGGTATTTTTATTTAGTAGAGATGTATATGAGCTATTCCAGCGTTAAGGATGTGACATTTGCAGTAAAAGCTCAAAACATAGATTCACAGAGAAAGTATATGTTAACATTATATTAAGACATCTGTATATTTTCCAGAAGAACAGACCACACAGTTAAGGGATCAGAAAAATATCGACCTGTAAATGTTTTGTACTTTAAATGAGGAAAATAAACATGCATTATGGATGTGACCAAAAAAAAGTCTTCTAGTTTGCAGTATACGACATGCTTCTGTGAATTAAAATGCACAAGCCAAAAGCAATAATGATAATCAAAAGGATAAGAGTCGGCTCACTGTAGAACAAACATGATTGATTTTATTTTATTTTATATTTTTGCATTTATGAGGAAAAAGTTATGGATGCGACACCTCTCCATTATGGTTGTGACAGATGTGAAATTGCCACTTGTGTCGTTTTGGTAAATCAAATATAATATTTTGAAAACAGTGACAGAGAAATTTTTGAGTATTTCTAAAGAACTGTAAAATACTTGCTTACACAAAAAACTTTTTGTTTTTACGTTTGCGCATTTTGGTGAAAACCTAATTTTTTTCATGACAAGGTTCACATTTGCATGGAATTGCTCATATTTTTTTTATTTCTCTTAACAAATGACATTTCTTGGGGATGTTTATGGATGTCGACGTGTTTGTTTCACTTTCAGACGAGCCCCTCCAGTAGATCCAGAGATTCTGAGGACAATGAAAACTGTGGGCTTTATTGGATATGCACCAAATCCTAGAACCCGCCCCAGAAACCAGGTAATTTTTCAAAATACATGGCAAGGCAAGTTTCATACACAATGGTAATTCAAAGTGCTTTACATAGGAATAAAAGAAACAAGTATGAGAAAATAAAAACAACCAATTAAACATTATTCCAAACAGATTAAAATGTGTTAAAATAGGTTTTATTCATTCATTCATTCATTCATTTTCTTTTCGGCTCAGTCCCTTTAATAATCTGGGGTCGCCACAGCGGAATGAACCGCCAACTTATCCAGCATTTGTTTTACGCAGCGGATGCCCTTCCAGCTGCAAAAATAGGTTTTAAAGGAATGAAAAAGAAAAGAAAGACACAATAGTGTGATCTGTCGAACATAGCACAGTGCTCATTCAGTAAAGGCACAGCTAAACAGATGTGTTTTCAGTCTTGATTTGAATGTGCCTAATATTGGAGCACATCTGATCATTTCTGGAAGCTGATTCCAGCAGCGAGGCGCACAGTAGCTGAAGACTGATTCACCCTGCTTTGACTGAACCCTTAGCTGAATTGAGTGATCTATTAGGTTTGTATTCAGTTAGCATATCTGTAATGCATAGAGGTTCCAGGCCATTTAGTGATTTATAGACAGTAATATTACTTTAAAATCTATTCTGAATGTAACTGGGAGCCAGTGTAAAGACCTGAGGACAGGTGTGATGTGCAATGATTTTCTAGTTCTGGTCAGAATCTTGGCAGCAGCGTTCTGAATGAGCTGCAACTGTGACTGTCTTTTTGGGAAGGCCAATGTGGAGTTCATTACAGTAATCCACCCTGCTGGTGATAAAAACATGAAATGTATGTATGCTAAACATGATGGATTTTAATTTTTTTTTTTAAAAAAAGCAGTACTAATTATGCAAACATGATGACTGTACTCTTAACCAGTGTGTTTTTTGTTTTCATCTTCTATAAGTGGGAAGTCATGCCATACAGTAATGTAGCTGTGTCATTTTTTTGTCAGTGCGTCATTTATTTCAGTGCAGTAATGCTGTGTAACCAGTATCTTGATCCTCTTTTTTGCCAGGTTCCATATAAGATAAAAGATGTCGAGCTTGACTATGACAGCTATAATCAGGTGCCGGAGTCTCCCATTGGTCGAGACGAAGAGCCACATCTTTACATGGTGCCAAAGAAATACAGGAAGGTAGTGATGAGCTGTTGTTGTGCATAATCCTGTTCCGCATAATCCAAATAATGACATACCACTAGAGCTATTTCGCACATTACAGGTGTTTGCGTGCAAGTTATTTTTAGGTCAGATGATGTTATACCTTTTTTTGGAAGCATAAAGGAACTGTTGCATGCACTACACATTAGTTTATTATTGAAGTAGTATTGATTTGATTCTGCAGTAATATTATTAATTTATTACAGTGTCTTGTTGAAGGCTCACTGGTGATTGTCGTGTTTGTTACTGTCATCTTATATATTCTACCATTCTGAATTGACATGTTTCTGTCAGGTGACCATTAAATATTCCAAACTGGGACTGGAAGACTTTGATTTTAAGCACTATAACCGGACTCTGTTTGCTGGTCTGGAGCCTCACATACCCAACGCTTACTGTAACTGCATGATCCAGGTGAAAATACAAAACTACACACATTCACACATTCAGTTAGTCAAACACACACAGTTATACCTTTAAAAAATTTAGAAATAAACACACACACACACACACACACACACACACACACACACACGGAATGGATTAAAAAACGTAAAGTTATATGTTTGAGTAAACGTAATTGTTCTCAGGGGGAGGTTTATAAGAGTAAAGAAGTCAATATTTAATGGAAAAACCTTGATTTTCAATCACAACTAATTAAAACGTTTGTTAGTCAGACCAGTTGTCCTAAAAATGTTCTATTATTGACAGATTTTTGAAAAAAAAAAATTAACAACAAGAAATGTTATCAGACCTTTATAGATTAAAGATTACTTTATAGATTACAGGCGTTCAAAAACAGCTAAAAAATGACAAAAACAACTAAATTACTACCACTTTTTGTATTTACTCTAATTGTATATGTCCGTACATATATTAATTCTTAATATTGCATTTTTATAGTCTTTTTTTATACTTGTATGTATATATACTTGCCTCAGTTTTCACTAAATTAATAAACAACACAACTGAACATAAACATTGATTTTATGTATGTATTATGTGTTTATACAGATTGTGTTTGTGTGTGTTTGTGAGGTTTATGTGCATGCACAACTTTCACATTTAAGTACTAGCAATCTGGATTATTAATACTTCTTAACTCTCAATTCAATTCAGTTCAACTCAATTTAATTCAATTCAATAATTGCTTTATTGGCATGACAAATGTTACAGATGTATTGCCAAAGCATTTATAAAGTTTACATAAAAATAAAAGAACATACATATATAATAAAAAACAATGTAAACACAGTAAATAGTAGCAGTAAAACAAAATGAAAGATATATACATATAATAATGAAGCAAAAATATAAATAATATATTGCTGCCCATTATATCATATTATTCCTCAATATATCATATTCAGTATATCATATTTTTCTTTAATATATCATATTATTCAATATATCATATTATTCTTCAATATGTCATACTATTCTTCAATATATCCTATTATTATTCAGTATATCAAATTATTCTTCAGTATATTTTATTATTCTTCATGATATCATATTATTATTCAGTATATCATATTATTCTTCAATATGTCATATTATTATTCAATATATAATATTCTGTAATATATCATATTATTATTCAATAAATCATATTATTCTTTAATATATCCTATTATTATTCAGTATGATATATTATTCTTCAATATATCCTATTATTATTCAGTATATTTCATTATTCTTTATGATATCATATTATTATTCAGTATATCATATTATTCTTCAATATATCATATTATTATTCAATATATCATATTATTCTTTAATATATCATATTATTATTCAATAAATCATATTATTCTTCAATATATCCTATTATTATTCAGTATATCATATTATTCTTCAGTATATTTTATTATTCTTCAATATATCATATTATTCTTCAATATATCATATTATTATTCAATTTATCATATTACAATATATCAATACCTGTCTCTCTCTCTCTCTCTCTCTCTCTCTCTCTCTCTCTCTCTCTCTGTGCGTGTGTGCGCTGTGCAGGTGTTGTACTTCCTGGAGCCCATCAGGTGTCTAGTACAGAATCACCTGTGTCAGAAAGAGTTCTGCCTTGCCTGCGAGCTGGGCTTCCTCTTCCACATGCTGGACCTGAGCAGAGGAGACCCCTGTCAGGTGCACTAGAGCTTCTCGTCCAGTCAGAGTTCATCAGCAGTTTGCAGATCTGTGCATCATGATCAACGGTGATGCATGACATTTATACCTACACACAGCATTTGTTTGTTACCCTCAGGCCAGTAATTTTCTCCGGGCTTTCCGGACAATTCCCGAGGCGTCTGCGCTGGGTTTAATCCTGGCTGACTCCGATGAACAGACGGGGAAAGCCCGTCTGGGCCGTCTAATCCAGAGCTGGAACCGCTTTATTCTTGCACAGCTGCATCAGGAAACGCTGGAGCAGGAAGGGCCGCAGGCGTACAGAGGAGCCAGCAACAGGTGTGGACTCATGCACGAGCAGAACTAATTTCTGTGCAAATCATTCTTAAACCCTCTGATTTCACTGCAATAAGTTTACATAAGGACGATTTGTGTTTTGTGCTCATGGCAGTGTGCTGAGTTCCTCAGGGGAGTCTGTGATTAGTCGGTTGTTTGGCTGTGAAGTGGAGAACAGCAGTCTGTGTTGTTGTGGAAAGGAGACGGTTCGCTCTTCGTTGACGCTGCTGTTTACCATGCATTACCCCGAGCAGAGCACTCTAGGTCAGAAATGCCGAACCGCACATTATTTGCACATTGATCCATCTATTTAGACCAGGGGTGCCCAAACTTTTTCGTATGAAGGGCCAAATATCATTAAAAGACGTGGGCAGAATGTTTAAAAATAAACCAAAAACATTACTTTAAATCATAGTAACTAATGTCGTATAATTTAAAATGATAACTTATTACAATAAAAAACATTTATAACACAGTGGAGGTCAATGCTGAATACGCTAGTCAAGCAGAATCTGCCGTTGCCTTCATTTGCTCACTGATGTTTCTGCATTGTCCCCTATTCAGTGGGTGACAGTACGTACACTGAAAAAATATCTGATTCGTTTACAACATTTTATTGAAACATTTCATATTTTAGTTTATTTTTTGTTTTTTTTTAAGCTTAGCAATAAAACAAGCAAACAAAAATGTAAATCCGATATTACAGTCTCTAACCAATCTCCCTCTTTTAATTCTTCCTCTCTTCTCACATGGGATAGTGGGCCAAATCAAAGGTTACCATGGGCCAACTTTGGGCCCTAGTTTGGGCATCTCTGATTTAGACCAACTTAATACATCTGTAGTTGTATTAAGTCAAAATTATCAGCCCTCTTGTGAAATAATTTTCAAATATATTTCAAGTAATACTTTTAACAGTATTTTTGATAATATTTCTTTCTCCAGAGGGTCTTATTTTTTTATTTCGGCTAAAATAAAGCCAGTTTTTAAACTTAATTTTAATATAAATAGCCTTCTTAAGCAGTGTTTTTTTTCTTGATTGTCTACAGAACAAACCATAATTATTCAATTACCCTAACTTGCCTAATTAACCAAGTGAAGCCTTTAAATGTCACTTTATGCTGAATACTAGTATCTTAAAAAATATCTAGTAAAATATTATTTACCGCATCATGGCAGCAAAGATAAAATAAATCGGTTATTAAAAATTAGTTTGTAAATCTATTGTGTTTAGAAATGTGTTGAAACAAATCGTCTTTCCGTTAAACAGAAATTGGGGAAAAAATATACAAGGGGGCTAATAATTCAGAAGGGCTAATAACACTGACTTCAGCTGTATATGAGCTTTTTGGTTAAAACTGAACTGACTGTGAACTGACTGAATTTACTGATTTTGTTTTGTTTTTTCATTTAATTTGGACAGAGAAGAAGATAGAGGAGTATGACTTTGTAGATATCCTAAAGAAGAGCATCTGTCTGGAACAGAGCACACAGGCCTGGTGTGACAACTGTGAGAAATACCAGCCAACAGTAAGTCTTTATTCACTGCTATTAACATGCACACTGCAAAAAAATGCTTTTCTTACTTATAGTGTTTGTCTTGTTGTTTCTGGTCCAAATATCTAAATATCCTTGAATCAAGAAGCAGTTTCTAGACAAGTAAAAAGTAGTCAAAATGAAGTGAGTTGTTTGCTTAAAACATAAAACAAGCAAATTAATCTGCCAACGGGGTCAGCAAAATTGCAGACTATTTAGCTTGTTTTAAGGAAAAACTCACTTATTATTAAATTATTCTTTTCTGAAAACAAGACACTATTTTTACTTGTCTGGAAAAGGCTTCTTCATTTAAGAATTTTTTATATTTGGACTAGAAACAAGACCCAAAATCACACTGACCCTAAGGTTTTAAATTGAAGTGTATGTTAATGGAGTGTAAACACTGAATACGGTGCGCTGATCTTTGTTTAGGTGCAGACCAGGAACATTCGCTGTCTTCCTGATGTTCTGGTGATAAACTGTGAGGTGAACAGTGCAAAAGAGGCAGAGTTCTGGAAGGCACAGACTGAGGTATTGATATCATGATCGCTTCAAAATACAGTGAATAACTATTTATAGTTAAAACCCTTAGAAGTGTATCATAGAACCCTCTTGAAGTGTATTTTAAGAATATTCAGATTGTTGTGTTGAAAGTGGTTGTTTCTTTTTTCCAAACATTAACATTTTCACATATAAATCTGGTCAATATTGTTATAATACTGTATAATGTGGTAAAAGCTTTAGCAATTATGTGCAACAAGACAAATGAATCCCCGCAGAAGCCTAATCACGCAGTCAATAACTCAGAGATACTCTTTGTTGACAGTATGTGTTCAACAAAGCTCTGAAGAAGGAAGCAGCAGAACCTCCCAAACCTAAAGAGCCTCTACCCACAGAATGGTGTTTGGAGTAAGTGCCCTGATGAATAGGAAAAATCACTACATAGATTCTAAAAGCAATCATTTGCAATTAATGCATATAAATAAACAACTTTGAATAATTATAAAAGTTAGTGCTGAGCAAAAATTATTCACCTCCAAAATAAGTGTGTGTACTGTATATATATATATATATATATATAAAACATATAATATATAAATACACACACGTATACATATATTTGATTAAATGATTGTTTTTGTTTTGATATAAAATATATAAACTACGGTCAAAAGTTTGAGTTCAGTTTTTTTTTTTTTAAGAAAATGATTTTGTTCATCCTTTATTAAATGTAAACAATGTTAAATTGTTAAATATTTATTAGAATTTTAAATAACTGCTTTTTATTGTATGTTGTTTGAAATTAAATTATTACTCCAGTAATGTATTGCTTTTACTATCACCATTAATATTAATATTAATATTAGAGTGATTTCCGAAGTGACTCTAAAGACTGGAGTAATGAAGCTGAAAATTCATCTTTAAATTCACTAGAATAAATCATTAAATCAAATTAAAAATTACTTTTGAGCAGTTATTTTATAGTGCAATAACATTTCACAATTGTATAATTTGTACTGTATTTTTGATTAAATAAATGCAGCCTTGGTGAGCAGGATAAGCTTATTTTAAAACATTTAAAAATCCTACTGACCCCAAACTTTCGACTGGTAGTGTAGATATAGGATAGAAATTAAATATAAGTTTAAATGTCTATGTAACAAAATTGTTTTTTAACAGTTTTTTATAATCACTTCAATCAGTTTGCAATTAATCTTTGCCCAGCACTTAATAAAAATATAAAACTATACCATATAAGCATCTTAAAATATAGTCTATTAATATAAATCTTATTTTTTTCTTTCAGAGAAGAGCTGTGCAATGTGGAGGGCTTGACCTTTGACACTCAAGCAGAGGACATGAGACATGTGTGGATTCCTCTCAGTCTGAAGATGTGCATCAGTAAGGCTCAAGGCCTGGAGGTCAGCAGCCTGACTGAGGGAGAGGAGGTGAGCGACAACTTTTTTTTTTTTTTTAATGAGATCTTCTTTAATCCCATCAAGATATTTTAAACATGGGGCACACGTACAGCTGAAGTCCAAGTTTTTCACCCTCCTGTAATTTTTCTGTGTTTTCTGTAATTTGTTTTCTTTTGGAGAAAGTCTTATTTGTTTTATTTCAGCTAAAATAAAAGCAGTTTTACATTTTAAAAAAAAACATTTTATGGTCAATATTATTAGCCCCCTTAAACAATTTTTTGTTTTTGATTGTCTACAGAACAAACCATCATTTATATAATGACCTGCCTAATTACTCCAACTTACCTAATTAACCTAGTTAAGCCTTTAAATTTCACTTTAAGCTGAATACTAGTATCTTGAAAAATCTCTAGTCAAATATTATGTACTGTCATCATAGCAAAGATAAAAGAAATCAGTTATTAGAAATTAGTTAGTAAATCTATTGTGTTTAGAAATGTGATGAAAAAAAACTCTTTGTTAAACTGAAATTGGGGAACAATATACAGGTCAGGAGGGCTCATGATTCAACTGTATGACTTTGCTCAAATTAATTGTCTCTTGTTCATTTTCATAGCTGACTGAAAGTGAAGAGGCAGAAGGAGCGTCCATCTACGATCTGTTTGTTACTGTGTCGCATGTCCAGGACACTCGGACTGGAGGAAACATGGTGGCACACATCAAAGTGGGCGAGACTTATCATCAGCGCAAAGAGGTGGGCAATTATTAAATCTCCAACAGAAAATACTGTAAATGAGGAATGAACTCAGTTTTCTGTGTCTTTCTTTCAGGGAGTGACACACCAGCAGTGGTATCTGTTTAATGATTTTCTGATTGAGCCGATTGATAAGGTAAAAACACCAAATATCAGAAATGATTTTAAAGGGGTGCTGAGCTGATCAAAACTAATCAAAATTCTGTTGATATTTTGAAAAAAGGTCATAGGTCTATGAAAACATCCAGCAAGTTTCAGACATAAAAATCAACTTTTTTTATTATTTATTTAAATTGTTTTACATTGGCAAAATATTACATGTGTATTGATTATTTTTTTTACAACAGCTTTTAACATCCTATACTGTATATGGGTTAAGTGAGAAAGAAAAAAGAAAAGAAAAAGAAATTCTTGTTGGTCTATATTAAAGCCAAGGTGACAATTTGAGCATTGTGCCACTTTATTTTGTCATTTAAAGGACACCTATTTTAAAAAATCTACTTTTTAAGCTGTTTGACAGACATATGTGTAGGTATAGTGTATAGACGGTCATTTTGGGGTCATATAAACACACAGTCCTTTTTTTTTCCAATTAACAGCATAAAAACGGTGGACCAACTTTACGTAGGCGTGTGGTCCCCCCCCCACCGAATTGATTGACAGCTGCGTATTAGCATGTCTCTGTAGTAACGCGTATAATCATATCAACAAGAACTCCTCCTCCTCAAGACTCCTCAACAAACACAGCAAACAGTCATTGGTAAAGTTCTTACTGTTGTATTTCTCAAAAATAGTAGTGAGATCTGCTTCCTTTACATATGTTCCTGTTGCGTCTGTCTGTCTGACGCAGTCGAGGGCGGAGATTGAGGCACACTAATGGGAACAGTGGGCGGTGGGGAGGACTATCCTTAAAGGCCCAGTTCCAAAAACAGCAAAAAGCTGTTTAGAGCTACAATATTAAGACTTTAGACAGCTATAATTAATAATCCGATGGGTATTTTGAGCTGAAACTTTACAGACAAACTCTGCTAACACAAAAACTTGTATTAAATATAAAAAAATGGGTCAAATGTGTGCCCTTTAAATCTTAACCCCACCTTCACAGAAGCTGATGAATGGCTGCTTCTACATCACTGTCTGTTTAGCTCCGCCTACTGAGGTTTGCTATAACAGTAATAAAACTTTGCAGAAACCAAAGTAAAATCAAAGTAAAACTGCCAAGAAAAACAGACTTTCTGAACCGAACATTAGTGAAGAGCATACCTGTCATTCCTTCCGTTTTTCCTGGGATTCACACGTATTTTACCATTTTATGCTGCTATATTGTCCTGTGTTTCTCCCATATTTTAAAGCTTTTGCAAGAGCTGCTCAAGAGAATTATACTTCCATTATAATCTGGATTGAAAGGACTTTGAAATGAATATCAAAATGGCCACATTCCCTTCCTTTCTACCAAGGCCATGCACTCTAACCCTTCTTATGAATCAGTCAATTCATTTAATGGTTCGAGACTGTCAGACACGCTCAATACTGATAAAGAGATGCTGTTCCCCGTGTGGCTTCTGTATGAACAATTTAAAGAGGTACGTGTTTAAACACACAAAGAAATTCCAGAATGTGACATTAAAGGCTGGGAAACACCGAGCAGCGTGCATTCCACATTAGCGGGAGATTGCCTGATTCGTCATGTAGAATCAGACTCTATTGTCTGTGAAAGAGAATGCTCTGATTAGCTGTTCAGCTGTGAGTCAGGATGCGCAAACAAAACTTGAAGTAAAGAAACTAAACAAATGATGCAACATGCAAGTCAAGAGGAAACGCATAGAAGCCGGCTGTCATTTTATAACATTTCTTTAATATTTGCAAACAGTATAGATTCATTATCAGATGGAAGGTGACAGCATAGTCACTGCTAGTTCTTTGACTTTGGTTTGGTGTGTTCTCAAGCACTTCAATCATTATACAGGAAATTTGTTTACCAATAAGGTATAATTTGATACTGGATTTTGTAATCAATTCACTACGCTGTCTAAATTAGGATGTATTGTAATGTAAAACTATAAGTGGAACTCAGTGCCAAACAAAACAACATAGACAAAAAGCCAGCTCATAACCCCATTAAACAAAAACATCTTCAAAATACTGTATACCACAGGTTTATTTACACTGAATTGCTTCAAATGTGACTGAATCATTTCACCTCTTTTTCCATATTATTTCATATCTTCATCAGGCTGAATCGGTTCAGTTTGATATGAACTGGAAGGTTCCTGCTGTACTTTATTACATCAAGAGGAACTACCACACCAAGTTTGATTTGCGCAGTATGTGACTGTTTTAATAAGAGAATCATTGAATGGTTGACTCAATTTGAATTCGAATAATTCTGTCATCTGTATTTCCTCTTATAGTTAAGAACCCTATTGAGGCCAGCGTTCTGCTGACGGAGGCTTCTTTGGCTCGAAAACAGAGGAAGAGTCATGCCACCTTCATACCCCTCATGGTGAGCGAAATGCCACAGGTTGGAGACCTTGTTGGATTGGATGCTGAGTTTGTCACACTCAACCAGGTATGTGGGAAACACTGTGCTTTCAGCTTAAGTATTTTGTTATGTCTGACATCTTTTGACATACGATCTCCTCATTGAACTAAACAGGAAGAGGCAGAACTGCGCAGTGATGGGACCAAGTCCACTATCAAACCCAGTCAGATGTCTGTTGCTCGTATCACATGTGTGAGAGGCCAGGGACAAAATGAAGGAGTGCCGTTCATTGATGACTACATATCTACACAGGAACAGGTCAACAAATTACCTTTTGGGAAATTACTTTTGAAATGACAAAGTTTTTTTAATGACCCCATTAATTTAGAATTGTATTAGGAGTGTCTGTTATCATCATGTTTTTTTAATATATACTCAGGGTGAAACACAAAGGAACAACCATTACTGTACTAGTGATTTCCACTTTTTTTTGCTTGTTTTTTTTGTTAGTTATTTTATCAAAACATGACACCCTCTTGAAAGTGTTAGGAAAAAACCTTTCTGCTTCTTTCTAGTTTAATAATCTCTTTGCATGTACAGGTGGTGGACTATCTGACCCAGTACTCTGGTATCAAACCTGGAGATTTGGATGCAAAGATTTCTTCAAAACACCTGACTACTCTGAAATCCACTTATCTTAAATTGCGGTTTCTCATCGACACTGGTGTTCGCTTTGTCGGGCACGGCTTACAGAAGGATTTCCGGGTCATAAACCTGATGGTGAGTTCAATTTGTGTGAATTAACATACACATTCACCAGGCACTTTATTGGGTACGTTATTGGCTGAACCTCTTTTTTGCCATCAGAACTGCCTTAATTCTTCTCTGGCACCAACTATTCAACATTCAGAATTATTTAATCATCATTTTAAGGCTTGGTTTGAACATAAAGACACAATATGTAAGATTATTTTTCAGTAAAATATCCAGAAAACACTAGAACAGTGTTACATATTTTGCTGATTTGTGTATTTACATTATTCATTCATTCATTTTCTTTTCGGCTTAGTCCCTTTATTAATCCGGGGTCGCCACAGCGGAATGAACCGCCTATTTACATTCTACCAAATATTAATACAAATGTTAAATTCCAGTAAATTAAGCTATTTTAACTAGTGACAAAGACCGTGACCATATCATATATCCTGAATTTCCTGTTTAGTTTTATAGAAAACTGGGAAATACCCTTTTTTTTTTTTTTTATAAACCAGATATTTGAATAACAGTGAGTACATGATATGTAAAATATATAGTATAATCGGTTGATTTTAAACTTACAGAATAATACTGGAATACAGTTATGTAAATAACCATAACATTTCCCTTATCCCAACTCAATTTGACCCCAAAAACAAAAAATATAAAACAACTACAGTAATTAATGAAGGAATAAAAATAAATGAAATAAAAAAGGGAGGGTAGAGGGTTTCCTCTAAAAGAAGGTAAAAAAAATCACAGGGTTCCACATTTTATAAAATAAGCTGACAGTGTCCCTAATGGAGTATTTAATTTTTTCCAAATGTAAAAAAAGCATTCGGTTTTTCAACAAGGACAGATTTGCAAGGGCACACAAAGATTTCCAGTTTAGCAATATTTGCCCTCTGGCTAACAATGGGGAGAAAGTGATTATATGGGTTTGGCGCTTATTATGTAAACTGTCAGTAGAGGGAAACCAAAAATGGCAATTATTGAGCAGGGTTTTACAGAAATATTAGGAGCTCCTGGGGCGACAGGGTGGCACAGTGGGTAGCGCGGTCACATCACAGCAAGAAGGTCGCTGGTTCAAGCCCGGGCTAGGTCAGTTGGCATTTCTGTGTGGAGTTTGCATGTTCTCCCTGTGTTTGTGGAGAAAAAAACCCCAGAAGGAATTCACTTTACAGCAGGTGTAAAAGGTATGATCATAGTCTGCTGGGGAACATCTATTACAACTTTTTTTTTAAAAGTTTTACTTTAAACACGCTTTAATATGTTGTGTGTTTTTTGGACTGCACAGAGCAGCATTATAACAGAACCCTAACATATATTTAGCATGATAAAACAGCACTGTTTCTACCCCACTTGATCACATCGCTCTTGAAATTACTTCAATGGAATCCCATAAGATGTAATGAAGATGATAACTCCCATAATTCAACAAGCCTTGACGACTTCATCAAAATATGTCTTTGTTTGTTGTGAAAATGTGCCCTCTAGTGGTGAATATTACATAGTGTGCCTTTAAGAATTTCTACATGCCTAATGGCCCGTTTCCACTGAGTGGTACAGTACGGTACAGTACGGGTCACCTTTATCAGGCTTGCGTTTCCACTGCTAAAGGGTACTCTTTTGGTGGGCGTGGTGTTTAAAGTTTCAGTCGACGTCATTCTCGCTCGACGAAAATTTCTACAGTAAACTGAACGGGTCGTTCACATATATGAGAAGCACTTCTCACAGAACATATGCTTTATTATACACATAAATACTGGTGTATAAATGTTCATTACTAACCTTTCTATGAACATGATCTGATTATAACTAGATCAATGATGCGAAATAGTCTACTGTCAGCGATTGTATAAAATAAATAAATAAATAAAATGCAGCACATATGAACACATACAGCCCCTTACAGTCTCTGATATGTTACCAATTGCATAAAAACTACACACAGCAGATATTTATGCCTTATTTAGGTTAACAAACAACACGAAATCTAGCCCCCAGTCAGTGCAAACCTCTCATCTGTATCTTTAATCTTCACTAGCACATGTAACCTCTGTTAGAGAGTAACTTCGTCATTCAGAGTTCATAATAGTCCAGAAGGTGTTGATGATAAGCAGTTTCTTCATGTTTGCTGAAACAATAATTTGCTCCTTTGTTTTTTCCGGCTTCTCCTTTGTTTTTGCACGTGTCAGTCTCGCGTTTGTCTGTTTCGGATCGGGTTTCAAAAGCACGTCAATAATCAAGCGCATGTTATTATCATCAGCTCAAGAAGTTTGTTATTTCAAATATTGACGCGCGTGTGAGAAAGCGAAACCGCTCGCTCTTCAGACGGGCATGTAAAAAACTACAGGGCACAGGGGAGAATCTGCTCTTTTTCTTCTTGGCTTTGTGGCTGTTCATGAAGACGACGACAAGGTTTGTCTGAGCTCGAGTCGACCATGGCTCATTATTATATGTTTATATTTTTTCAGTGTATTGTCTCTTGGCTGTGTATTAAACATGGTGGGTCCTTTTTTTTCATTCTGGCTTGTTGCACGAGCAAATGACGTATCTCTGTAAACCAATAGCGTTCAGCTGCTCGCCTAGCTCCGCCTTTTGGTACCCTTGGTACCCTTTGTAAAGGGTGACCAAAAAGTGGTACGGTCGGGTTTGGTATGCTTTTAGACAGTGGAAACGGCCTTAAAAGCATACCGAACCGTACCGTACCATACCATACCACTCAGTGAAAACGGGCCATAAATGCACTGAGTTGCTGTTGTATGATTGGCTGATTCAATATTTTAGTTAACAATCAACTGACTACTAGGGGTTACCTAATAAAGTGTCCTGTGAGAGTATAGTTTAATATATCTACAACAGAAACATGTTAAAACCCTCACTTTTTAGGTCCCAAAAGACCAGGTGATCGACACCGTCTACCTCTTCCACATGCCTAGGAAACGAATGATATCTCTGCGATTCTTGGCATGGTATTTTCTGGGTACGTTGCTCTCATAAACCTTCCCTCATCTCCTGACCTGAAGTGTCATTTTCTGTGTCTCAGTGTTTTGTGGCTTTTTTGGTTGTTTGTTTAGATTTGAACATCCAGGGCGAAACTCATGACAGTATTGAGGACGCGCGGACTGCCCTGCAGTTGTACAGGAAGTACCTGGAGCTGAGCCATAATGGACGACAGGAGGAGTTCCGGAAGGTTCTCAAGGCTCTCTATGAGAAAGGGCGCAAGCAAGACTGGAAAGTTCCAGACATCGATTCTGCAGATGGTCAAGGTAGCCCAAAAAGTATGAATCACTGACATGGCAGTGAGATTTCTTATATCACATAATATATATTTTTGATTATGTTTATTTATAATCTTTATTATTTGAATAGGAAAGTCATATTTTGTATCTTAAATAATGTGACTTACACAATACAATTAAAAGAAAGCAAGCAAAATGTGCAAAGCTGAATGAGTGAACAGGTAAGTGTATTTGTGTAGTGCAATTGACACATGCTAGCTTTAGTTTTAGTTTAATAAGATACACAAAGATTAATATTTGAAAATATAATATACACTATAATTCCTGCTTTTTTCTAGTAATTGTAAATGTTTTTTATTATAAAAGATGATGATAACACTGCCAGTAATGCATTTCTTACTTAGAGTTCTTGTCTTGTTTCTAATCCAAATATCTAAAAATTCTTAAATCAAGAAGCATTTTCTAGACAAGTTAAAAACATTGTCTTGTTTTAAGAAATAAAATGTGAAAATGAAGTTTTTCATTAAAACAAGCAAAATATTCTGCCAATTGGGTAAGAAAAAGAATCTTGTTTTTCCCTCTGGCATAAGGTTATTTTGCTTACCCCATTGGCAGATTATTTTGCTTGTTTTAAGGAAAAACTCACTTCATTTTGGCCAATTATTTCTTAAAACAAGACTGTTTGTTTTGCTTGTCTAGAAAATGCTTCTTGATTTAAGATTTTTTTGATATTTGGACTAGAAACAGGACAAAAAATCTAAGTAAGAAACACAATTTCTGCAGTGAACCTATTTTACTTACTTTTAGACTTCTTTTTTTATTCTGCAGAACAACATCCTAAAGTAAAAAAACACACACACACACACACACACACACACACACACACACACACAGTATATTTAAAAAAATTATAATAATAAAAAAATTAATAAAAGGCGAAGAGATACAGTATAAACCAATGCAGGAAAAGCCCTTTTTAACAAATCACATGGTACTGTTTTTATATGATTCAAAAATAAATTCCAAATCTTTTTAAATAATTCACTCCTTCCCCTCAAAGAATATGTAATGTTTAACATCAATTTCTGAATAAAATTATAAACTGTGACTGTTTTTTTGTGGGTTTGCTTTAAAAAAAAATAATTTATCAATTTATTTTCTGGCAGAATAATACAATATTTCTCTTGGGTATTTAGAAATATTTTGCAATAGCTTCACGGTTGACCGATATGTCCAATGCTGATCATCTTCAGAGTTGGTTTAGCTACAAAAGCATAATACATAAAGCACGTGTGGGATATATTATCTAAGAAACCTCTGAACCCACTTTTCTTTCTCCAATCAGAGTCAATTGGTGCATTCCCACAAAAGGAAAGCTTTACCATGTCTTCTCTGATATTTTGTAACACACTTGTTGATATTACAGCATATGTTTTAAAGTGCTGACTGACTTTCCAGAACTCAAAAATGATACCTCTAAGCACCTTTCTCAAAAGTGAGCCATCAGACAGTTTTATTCACTCATATGCAGCAATCTTTGGGTTGCTAGATGTGCATCCTGAGATCAGTGACCAATAAGAAACAAGTCAGTTTTCGTTAAATATTTGTGAGAGTCATTCACTGTAGAAAATGCAGGGTTCCACACTATTCATTCATATTGCCCCAACACAAATCGATTAAGTTAACTGTACAGATTTAACTAATTTAAGTGGATTGAACATAAAAACATTAAGTTGTCCCAACGAAATCTCAATAATTGTGTTGTTTGAGCTTATTTTTAAGTAGTTTTAAGAAGCAACAAACTTTTCATGAGTGTTT
Source organism: Danio albolineatus (assembly GCA_903798035.1). NCBI lineage: Eukaryota > Metazoa > Chordata > Actinopteri > Cypriniformes > Danionidae > Danio > Danio albolineatus. Next base: position 19,828 of record CAIGQQ010032372.1, read on the forward strand.
ATTCATTTATTATAATCATTTATTTAGTGATATTTAACCAAAAAAGTGTCCACGATTTTGCCAGATGTTGTTTAATGAACTTGTGGTGCATTTTCCCTCTGCAGGCACAGCTGTATTTCCCTCAGTGATGGGTTTATGATTGGAGCTGTTGGATATATTCCTGCCAAACAGATGCCAGCTCTCCATCATTTGTTGTACAGACTTTGTGTTCTCTTTCAACTATTTTTCATCCAAATTGCCACCTAATACGTATATTTGATGCTGCAGATCTGAAATAAGGCATGTTATTATACTGTGCTGGAAAATAAGTTGCCATTTAAAAACTGGGTGACTCAAAAGAATGAACATTTCACCATGCCAGTTTCCAGCCTATATCTGATCTGTGAGGAAGAAAGTACACAAACAAATTCATGATTTCAACACCTATAAGAGCTCATTTAAAACTAACATCCAAGTGTTTCATGCTTGCTTGTTAATGTTGTGTTGGAAATTGCACTTATTCTGAGTTACTGCACACTTAATATGAATCACGCAGTCTGTGGATTTACTGGGTTGTTTTGTATTTTGTAAACTATGATGTACCTTTTTCATAATGTGGCAGCTGAATAAAAACTTTTGGATAAATCTTAGAGTCCATTTTCTATTTAACTTTGAAGTGGAAGAAAATTGAACAAAGTTAAATATATTCATGAATTCATACCAATTTTCTTGTTATGCTCTGTCCTTAAATACGTCATTAGGTGGATATTGATCTTATTTACAAATTAGACATGATTTCAGTGTATCATTTTTAATTTTGGCAAAAGCAAGCCATTGACGTTACATATTTGCTTTATAATGCAGTTGCTTATTTAGACAATTTACTAAAAATGACAATCTCCTTTTTTTTTTACTCAATAACTCTCTTTTAGGTAACAAAAAAAGATGTTTCTGGTCTGGTTGTATTATTTTTGCAACCTGCTTGGTGGTCCTAAATGTTAATTTAACATTTTAGCATTGTTGTTGTTAGCCTGACCCTCATCATTATTTTGAGCTTAAATTTGCTTTGCCATTGTGAAGATGGAAGCAATTAAATATATTTTTAACCCCTGACCAAGTGTGCTGGTGTGACATGGCAACAATAATATATTATTTCAGTTTTACTGACTGAATAATGCATGCATAATCTATGACTTATACTATAATTTTTAGCTCTGCGCTACAATAAAAAGAGGAATTGCAATTAGAATACCCTCAACTCTCTAATAGCTTTATCAGGTTTAGGTTTGATGGTATGCAATTTTAAAACAAGGGGAAAAATTGCATAGAAGGTAACACTGGGAATTTAGACACATTTAGATACATGCAATATGTAAAACTGAGCCTTTGTTTTTAAACAAGCACCTGTATATTGTATTATTAATGCTGAGTGATAACATAACAAGATCCTTTGAGGTCACCTGAAAAAAATCCAAATTTAGTTTAACTTCTTTTCTTTTATGTATTATTTATTTATATTTATAACCTTTTTGGATAATTAAGAAATTTGATATCTGGACTTTACTAGAACTTCTATGTTAAGCTGCTTTGACGCAATCTACATTGTAGAAGCACTATATAAATAAACATGAATTGAACTGACATTTCAATGTTAGAGGTCTTTTTTATTACAAGAAACAATTACAGTACATGTCCCATATTGAGAATTGTCATTGGCTTCTTTTCTAAAACTGTTGAGCACGAAAGGTTTAACACAGGGACACAATAATAATATAACGTTATAAGTCCATTTAATTACAAGTAGGCTAATGTCATTTTAATGGTGAGACATGTTGAATCCAAATATTGGAATTTGGAATTTTAAAACTAATTGCAGTTACTATTGATTTTGATTTAACATCTAATTTAAATAAGAGTTACTCAAATGTTCAACTATATAGACTATTGTTTTTAATATCAGTTTTTGTGCTAAAGGAAATATCTTTTTCAAATCAGGGTATTAATATAAACAGTCGTTCTGTTTGGCTATATTTAATTTGTCAAAAGCTTTTCAAATAATTTAACAGTAACAATTTCTATAATCCAAGTTATGAATATGAATCTGAAGTCAATACAAGCCTAAAGTATAATAATTTTCTAAAACATACTTGGATATTTTTGATTTGGTTCTGTCATAATATTTAGAAATGTAATGTTATTTTTGACAAACAGTTACCGACGGTGATGAACCAACAATTTCAAGATCCTTCGCAGATAATTAATGTCGATTGTTCTGTCAGCTCGTCGTTTTCTCACATGAGACTTTCCCGGATGTGTGTCGCACGTGCAAATATTACTGCAAACTCGTTCGTGTTAATGGAAACAACACTACAAACGCGTGACTCGTGATGTATATTAAAATTAAGAACGAAATTATGCCAAACATAACCTCAAAGCCTTGCAAATATACTCAAAATCGCGGAAAAGAGTCGGCTGTTTTGGCACTTTTTGTACCCGCATTTAAAGGTTTTTAGTGCAACAAACTGGGCCTCGTAAACAGCCGAATGACGATATATAAATTGTATATGCTAAAATACACCATTATTTTGAATACGATCGCTATTTATGTAAGTTATTTAACAAACAACTTTAATTTTCTGTTTAAAGTTGGCTAATATGCTGAGTGAATGAAATCTATATACTTTTATTTTTATTCTACGTGTTTTTGTATATATTTGCTAAATGTTAAACCGACGCTATGTGAGTGCTTATAATAGTTTAAATGCTGAAAAATAAGAGTGAAATCCCACCCTGAAAGTTGGCCAAAGTACTCTGACGTCACGTTCCCACAATGCACGCGCCCGTCGGCTCGAGCGCTGCTGCTGTGTTTAGAGGGAAAGAAACAGCAGGCCCGAAAAATACACACATTATTGAACAAAAAAACAAGTTGTCCTCTGCCAACAGTTCGGGAGAATTTATCTTGGTATGGCCGAGAAGCGATTTTTTCATTCGCACCGTTGCGAGATGTAAAATGGAGGAATGCGCGTTGAACGCAACTTTTGCGGGGATCAAAAGTTTGTGGTGAGCACAAGTCTGTTTTTATGCAAATGTTATATTGTTAATTTAGGACCGCGTGGACTGTTTGCGCTTATGCTCGCGCGTTTGAAACCCTCGTAGAGTTTCGTGGACGGTATTTTTAGGCCTTTGGAAAGATAAATGTCTGCCATTCACCCTCATAAGAGGCTCAAATGTTGCGTGCATGAGCAAACACATTAGCTGCGCGCAACACTGTTTGTGTGTTCAGTGTGTTTGGTTGTTTAAAGTGTACTTTTCACGTTATAGAAATGCGAATGGATTGGCTTTTCTCTTTATAATTAATCGTTTATGTTATATAATTTTAATCCCAATGTTTCACCGCTTTTCACAGCGACTTTGCTGAAGCGAAACGTGTAGCAATAATTGTGAAGCCGAAACGTGCCAGAAGTAAACACGCTACTAAAGCAACATGCTTTTCTGAAGCCAGATAAATGTGAAAAAAAACTATTGGCAACTTTTTATTTCAAGTCTCATAGAGTTTATTGTACCTGCATTGAATCATGTTACACAACAGTAACTTCTTCTATATGTATAACTCCTAAAAGAATGTACATTTATTTCCATATTTGCATGTCATGCGAGTTAAAACCCGGAATTATGCTGTTTCTGTAATTAGTAGCATATAGCTGAAATATTTTGTTAGCTATTTGGATTTTAAAAACTTAAAATAAGCCAACATTTTTTATTAAATTTGTGCTGTAATTATGCTGTATTAATTTTTACAATATCATATAGTTTAATTAATAAAGCAATTATGCGCTTTTAACTGGATAAAAGTTGTTAATACACAGTCGAGGCACATTTTGTTTCAACCACACTTCTTAAAGCACAATTCAATTCCTTAAACCTCTCAAAATACTATTAAAGATTCACAATTTAATCACAATGTCCCATCCCTTTAGAGAGTTTTAGACCCTTTAACATTGAGACTAAATACTACAATCAACAGGTGTTTTTAGTGTATTTAGACTAGATATTTGATGACATTTTTAACCCTTTAACTGCCTGCTCTACCAAATGGTTGACCATATTTTGACTGTTTTAAATAGCTGTTAAAGTCATTGAATAATACATTAAAATATTAATAATATATAATAAATAATACATGACATACACTCAGCAATGTTGGTTTACAAAATAATCAAACAAACAAGAAAACGTGTTAAATGAGAAATATTTTATGGCATACTTAAAAAAATAAAGATGATTTAGTGTTCAATTTTTTATTTTGTTTGTTGTTAAATAAATTGGTCTTACACTTCATATTTTCAGATTTTTAATAGTATATGCATTAATTCCGGTTCTTTTACCATAAACCAACATATCTACTATTTGGTGGAGGTTGATATTTTAAAAATTATGGGTTGTGTTGAAAAAAAATGAGTGTGTTAACTAGTGACATTAGGAGTTAAAAAATGCAATGTTTCCTTGGTGTGGGAGTTTAAAGGGTAAACGTGTGCCATTTAATTTTGTCTCATATTTTCATACCATATAACTATTATTTATTGTTTTTTTTTAATGTATTTAGATATTATCGATGTTTCGATCGATATATTGAAATACATGTTTTAATGTAATTGGTAGAACAGCTACTAGATCATAAGTCATCTGGCATTTTAAAGTTCAAAGCTTAAACGTGTAAAAGAATAATAATTTACAACACTTTACAACAATGTTCGTTTGTGAACTTTTGGTCACACATTAGCTAACATGAACTAACAGCAATATATATTTACAGCAATTATTAATTTTTAACGTTAGTAAAAAAAAATGTTTACTGCATTAAAACTAGCAAATATTACTCTGCATTATAATAATGTAACGATTAAAGCTAGCATTTAATTAAATGCTTCATAGTTGGTTTATGTAAATGTTAACTAATGCAGCCTTAATGTGAAGTGTTACCATATCATAGCAATGAGATGCTATTATAGATTATACAAGTTCATATTTTAATGTTAATACATAAAGCAGCACATCCCAACTAAAAGCTCGAGCACATTCACAGATATATATATATATATATAAAAATTATATTAAAATAAATTTCCCTGTATTGCGTATTAAAAATATCTTTTTAAAAAATTGCATGAGTGATGGCTATCTGTTGTCTAAAAGGGAGGGAATAATAGAGGAGATGTGTTTTCCGGAGGTCTGTCAAGATAATGAATGTGCTTTTGTGAGACTTGAAACAGGTAAACAAACCCTTTATAAATGTCACTAACTAGTCATCACTGACGTCCCTTCAGGGTGTTTTTAAGTCTCTTGTGTTGAAATCTTTTACTATTCAGAGGCAGGAAGGTTTCCATTAAGGACTCGTTACAAGTTCAGTTTAAAATATACTTTATTAATAAAATCTATTATATTTATAAATATAATATTATATTTTATATATTTATATTTGTTAAATAATTACAAAAACTTTCTTAAAATATATTTTTTTAACACTTTGCAGTAATTTTCATCATCAATGAACTGGCAGTAAGGAGTATATTTTACAGCTTTTAGTGATCTTTTTTTACTGTTACTTATAGGGCTGCATGATATTGGAAAAAACTGTCAATGCATTATATATTTCTTGTGATTATATATTGTGATATAAATGTAGTTTCTCAAGATGAATTTTTGGAAAGAATTCCTAATTTTATATCGATTGGAAGGATTTGTTGGGAGTGTGGTAAATGTACTAAATTATACAAAATAAAATAAAGGACATATGAAAACATGAAAAATTAAACAATGTTTTAATGCATATTTTTTTTAGTGCTTTGTTTATAAACACAAGGTTTTTAGTGGATTCAAACAGTATTGAAATAAAGTTAATATGTAAACTGTAAAATAACACTGCATATAATCTTTATTGTATTATTCTTTCATTCATTTTCTTTTCGGCTTAGTTCCTTTATTAATCTGGGGTCACCACAGCAGAATGAACCGCCAACTCATCCAGCATATGTTTTACGCAGCGGAACACCTATACACTTGCATTCACACACATACCCTACGGCCAATTTAGCCTAGTCAATTCACCTATACCACATGTCTTTGTTCTGTGGGGAAAACCCATGCGAAAATGGGGAGAACATGCAAACTCCACACAGAAATGCCAAATGACCCAGCTGGGACTCGAACCAGCGACCTTCTTGCTGTGAGGCAATCATGCTACCCACTGTATCACTGTGACGCGCACATTTATTGTATTAAATGTGATATTTAAATAACAATTTATTGTGCCCTAATGGTTTAAATGAACTTGACAGTCACTGTCACAGACCTTAGAAAACACATCCAAAAGTCTTTCACATTATTAGATTAAAATTAGCAAGCTCTGAACTGCCTTTTCTGGTTAATTTTAATCTCAACCTGACATTGCAGATTTGCAAATTGCAATATCTGCTGAAATGATGTATTAGGCTGTCCTAGTTACTAAAATCTAATTGTTCTTGTTATTTCACACAAATAAACATTTCCATGCCATTAACTTGGACTCAGGTGGTTCAAAACTTATTTTAAAACCATAGTTCCAACATCAGATGGATATGGATGTCAGTAGCTTTATCAATAAAGAAGAAAAGGAAGAATGATCCTGAACAAGTGGATGATGCATACTCAATTTTCATTCCATCTCTTTTAACAAATGCAGCAATTTTCTTGTTGGGGTTAATTTTTCTGTTTCTTTTTTATTTACCAAAAGCCAAAATACCAAGCTAAAACTTTGCAGGAATGGCAGTTGTGCTAGCCTACTTTTCTAAATGATTGTCACACGTCTAATTAAAAGTTTTTAAAGTAAGAATGAAACATGATGTAAATATGCTTCTGGATTTGATAAATAAAACTGATGTATAGCTCTGGAACTTCAAAGTTAGATTTGTTTAACACAAATTTAAACCTAACACAAATTTACTACATTTTACTCAATTTACTCAGCTTGTATCTGTTTACGGTCAAATTCAGAGAACAGATTCAAACTAAGTGATCTAATTAACTAATAGTTCAAGATATAAGATTGTTGATTTTTCAATCGGTTTTAGTTTTTTTTGTTATCTCTTTTGGTTTTCTTCTCTTCTGTCCTTTTATTTCCCACAGAAGAAAATCATAGAGAAGCTAGGTTAGAGAACACGAAGACAATAATTTTTAAATTTATTCTTTTGTGAATGTCCAATACAAATTGTATTATTTTAGATGTGCATTTAGAATATAGAAATTTATTAGGGAACCAATCCTTAAGTTGCTGCATCTGTGTGTTTTTGTGTGCAGAAGTTTGAACATGCAAAAAAACAACCTTCACTCAAAAGAAAAATCACCTGTCGGAGCTTCTTCTCAGGTACCTGTGAAATGCTTTTCTCTCAAATGTGGCTCTTCTCTATTTCTGTCCTTCAATTATTGTGGCCACTAATCACCTTTGGCTTTTCCTAGATGTACAGTGACACAATCCCTGACAACGACCCATATATATGAGAAAATGTTCCATGGCAAAGACCAGCTGAATGGTCACCTGCAGACCCACGACCCAAACAAGCAGGAGCTGCGCTGCGAGGAATGCGGGAAGCATTACAACACTCGCCTGGGTCTGAGACGTCACGTGGCCACACACGCCACCTCTGCCACCAGTGACCTCACCTGTAAGGTCTGCCGCCAGGTGTTTGAGAGCATGCCGGCATTACTGGAGCACTTGAGTACACACACTGGTCGACCACCTCCGGGAACTGTGGTACGAGAAAGGAAGCATCAATGTGAGCGGTGCGGCCGGCGCTTCTTTACCCGCAAGGATGTGAGGCGCCATGCAGTGGTACACACCGGGAGACGGGACTTCTTGTGTCCACGTTGTGCCCAACGCTTCGGCCGTCGGGATCACCTCACCCGACACCTGAAGAAGAGCCACGCTCAAGAGTTGGACGCCCTGCCAACATTGCCCATTAAAGAAGAGCCCAGTCCCACCATGTGCTCTGTCGGATCTCCAAAGGACGTCACTGAGGCATTTCCCATGGCCATGTTCAACTCGCAAGGCCTTCCGAGTGCATCTACCTCAGGGGTTAGTCACCACCATCATCATGGTATGGTGTCTGGCCCCCTGTCCAGCCCAGTAGGTATGGGCTGCTACCTCGAGCCAAACAAGCCTCCGCCACCGCAGCAGTATCAGCAGACACCCAGATATCAGCCGAGCTCCACTACCTCATATCTGAAAGCAGAGATGGAGAACTTCCTGACTGAACTCCAGTGTGGGCCGATGCCTCCGCAGGCAGCTGTGGCAACTGCCGTCTCCCGACCCGGTGACCTCCTTCCTGAGAGTTTGGGAGGTCAGAATGCCCATTTCACCCTCAGGAACTCGGCGTTCACCTCCGCCGAGCCACCTGCCACCTCCGCCAATATGGACCTTTCACATCTGCTCGGCTTCCTGCCTTTTGGTCTGCCTCCTTACAGCACTCCTTTGGGATACTCCAACACCTCGGCTGCCCCCGCCGCGTCCCCAAGCCCTACCTCTCAGCTCTCTGGGCCTCTTACCTCATTTCAGCCACAGTCACTGCATGAGCCTCAGGCTGTAGGGCACTTAAACCAGCTCTCTGGTTTCTCTCCAACTCTACCTCGATTCCATCAGGCCTTCCAGCAATGATCCCCCACCAACAGCCTGTCAAAAACAAAGCCCTGTTGCGTCATTGCCAAGTAGCATATAGGTAATGAACCGAAAACAGTGAAGTGCAGGTGGGTGCGAGGTCTTCAAATGTAGAAATAGACAAGATGATCGCTAGGGTAGATGGAGGTTTGCTTTTAGAGTAGTTTTAACTTTGTGGATTTTCATAGAGGATCTTCCGAGTAACTGTTTTGTAGTGATAAAAGAACTTATAAAATTCATGAGAAAAAGAAACATATACTGAAAGGTTAGAAAAGAAATACCTCAATTTTTTTGTCAAGAAGGAAAATAATGCTTTTACAGTGTTCTCTCCGTTGTATAATGAAGCACTTTTTTTTTTTAATCAACGGCACTTCAATGACTGAAGGTGTGGTCACATTTATCATTGCTTGCTAAATTTCACTTACGAAATTCCAATTGTAACCATCCCAGTTTGATATTATTGTCTGAGATAGCCCACGCAAATTTTGTGAAGCATTTGCAAAGGGTAGGGCCGACAGTGGCTCAGTGGTTAGCACTGTGGTTACTCACAGTAAAAAAAGTCACTGGTTCTAGTCCTGGCTGGGCCAGTTGGTATTTTTGTGTAGAGTTTGCATGTTCTCCCCGTTTTCCTCCGGGTGCTCCGGTCTCCCCTAGTCCAAAGACATGCGGTATAGGTGAATTGCATGAACTAAATTGGCCGTAGTGTATGAATGCAGGGTTATGGGTGTTTCCAAGTACTGGGTTGCGGCTGGAAGGGCATCCGCTGTGTGAAACATATGCTGGAATAGTTAGTGGTTCATTCCGCTGTAGCGACCTCTTATAAATAAGGGACTACGCTGAAGGAAAATGAATTTGCCAAGAGTGCTTTCACACATGACTCATGTTTTTGGCCTGAACTTAATTTTGATTGATTTCTGTTGGCTTTAAACAGTGTTCACATTAGAGATCTTCACAGGTCTACCAAATGTCAAGATAAGACCTGAACGGTAATAGAATTTGAAGTTGCAGTGATTATCGATGAGAATGGTGAGTAATTGATCACCACTGCAGTGTCAACATTTGTATTAAGTGCATTTTTAAGAAGATCGAAATGGGCAGAATAGCTCAAGGGCATTTCTGTCATAGATATTGAAGCTAGAATAGAGTGCTGTTCTTTCACTCTGCCTACCTACAAATCCTGATGAAAGTAGGGATCCAACTTACAACCAATAACCAGTTTTACCAACTCGTACATTATCAATAGCAACTCACTTATTTGATTTAGAGTGATTGTGCTCATATTGAGATGAACCATAATGACGTTTGCATGAGCTGGCCTTCATTATTCAACACTTGACACGTTAGCCCAAAAACCTTTGCCGAAAAATGTGTCCACACCACAACCAGTCAAGAACTGTGGTCTTAGATGTACCTCTCAGCTCACGGTCACACAACACAAAAAACCTACCTCTTTAAGCTGAAGTCTTGTCAAGAAAAGGGTTCAGTGGTTTGACGAGAAATGAAGCAAATCCTCATGCGAATAGCGTGAAGAACATTATCTCCTTTTTTTCTTTTCTTGTTTAGATTGCTCTACAGGTTTAGTTAGGATTAGTTCTACAATGAAATGTAGAATCAGGAGATTAATTAGCATTTAATTCATTAGCTTGTGTTGATTTTAGCCTTTAGGTAAAATACGTAGGTGCTTTTGTGTTCACATCCTTAATGCTAATGAAAGGACACTCGTCTCCTGTGAATCCCCCATTTCTCTCCATTCATTCCAGAGTATTTTGTAAGTGAAAAGAGAAAGTATTGATTGTTCTGGAATTGAAAAATCATAACGATTAGTGAACATTTGTATAAAATGACATAACCCATCCTGACAAATTCCCATTATGGGAACTAAGTAAAATATAACTTTTACTGTTTTTGTTTAACGATAAAGATCATATTTGTGCCCTGAATATCTCTATAGAACGTATAGTGGACAAATAATTTTACATGCAAACATTTCACACTAAGTTTGCTCATTATTTTGGAGTTTCAGGCTAAATAAGCTCAGCACAAGCCCTGTTATTGCTGAAGCACTTCATGTACTTCTCCAAGCAAAACCCAGGAGCACTGTCATAAAAATAGTGTTATATCATGTAAGTTTGAATGGCATTTTAGCACTGCCTCACTATTGTTTTGACTCAGTGTTACATTCATCAGTGACCTAAAAGGTAACTGACGGTGTATGTTGTCAAATTCATTTTGTTTAGGCCAAACAAAGGACTGAATTCACTTGAGTTTGTTCTGTTCATCACATTTTGTTCATGAGCATTTCCCTCTTTGGCTGAACTCAAATGAAGCTGACAACTCAACTCAACTGTGATGTATTGGACTCAGACTGATCTACCTCAGTGAGATGCACTCTGTGCACAGCTGTACTGTACCTTTAGTGAGAAATGTAAAGTTTCAGAGGCTGTTTAGCAGAAGTAAACAGGTGTTTTACATCTTTAAAATTCCAAGCATTGGCATTTTTGTGTTCCGAGGACTGTTTTCATTCTGAAAGCAGAAGCGGCTGAGTGAGAGATGGCGCATGCAGAAAGAAACAATGTTGAGGATGAATTAAGAAATAAAGCATCTTGTAGAACTTGAGTCATGGTGTGCTTCATCCATTAATAATTACTGTCAGTAAAATTGTTATTTAAATGATATTTATTGGTTATGGTGTCTATTGCAAGAAATATGCAAGTAAATAATTCAGTCATGTTTGCATGCTATTGAATATGTTACAAAATGTTTTTTTTTAATGTAATGATGAGGTATATAAAAGATAAATGCAAAGTTATCATAACATTTACTTTAGTTATTCAAATGTTTATTTATAGTTATCTAAGATATTTTATTACTCAATCAGAATCGTTTATTTTATGATTATTACACTATACAATCATTTATATTAAATTTAAATGTAAACTATCGTCATGTTACTTGACCACTACATTGAATAAGCTGTTAAAACATTTTAAGAAATAATAATATATAAATACAAAACATTAGACAATGCATGATAAACAATGTTGAGTTGTTTTTAAATTCATTTATAATTTGTAATTACACTTTTATTACTCCTATATTAAACATTCTTCATTCTTGTTGAATCGCTGAATGCCTCAATTGTTAGTCTCTTTGGACAAAAGTATAAACAATCAATGTAAAAATAACAACAAAAAAAAAACAAATGTAAACATTCTCATATTTAATAGGCTAAATCAGGGTTTCTGCAGGTTTCAGCAAGTTAAATTTAAGAGTTAAGACCGTTATGACTGAAATTTTAGACTCATAAAGAGCTAAATGCTAAGGAATTTTTCAAATGACCCAGATGGAAAAGATTTTTATTTGCCCTATCAAAAATAATTATAATTGAATACATTTAATAACAATAATAATTTACTAATAAAAATGTAAATATTTTGGATATTTCTGAGCAAATTATTTTAAATATTGTGTAAAAACATACACGCCAGCTCTACTTGTATCCGTACACTTTTTTTTCCCAACAAACATTCTTTAAAATAAAAATAAAAAAGAACAAAAGTTTTAAAAACTATAATAAAGTAAATCAACGCACAACAATCTGTCCAGGTCCGTGTCCTCAGCTGTAAATACATGGAGAACTTTTAAACAAGTGTTATTGTAAGGAAAATAATCAAACCATTATGGTAGATAGTTACCTTTTTAAATAAAAGTTTTATTGAGATTAATTGTTGAGTAGCAATACATGAACAAAGGAAAATGTTTTTAAAAGATTTAAGAGCTCTATATCACAGTAGATTTTAGATTTAAGGCCAAAAATTTTGACTGGGATTTAAGACATTTTAAGAATTTTTAAGACCCAGCGGACATCCTGTAAAAAACTCATCTTTCATTATGACTAAATTCATTCAATCATTTACATTAAATAGAAGTGTAAACGGTATTGTCATGCTTTTTGAAGTTGCACCACAACTAAAAAACTAAAAAAATGTTAAACTTAAATTGATATCGATTATATAAAAGTACAAAACATAGGACGATGTTTGTTTAAATACATGTTATGGTTATATTTTATTACTCATTTTATTCATTACTAACTGGCTACTTGCGACTTACTTGAATAATTGCTGAAACGTTTTAATGAAGTACTATATTATTTATATAGGAATTCAGACTAAATTTACAAGAATTGCCAAATATTTTTATAACACATAAAAGGGAACTCTATTGTTGTCGTATACGTAAATGACTGTAGTTATCTCGATTATTTTATCTCAATTGAACGCCAGCCTGTGATTTAAAAAAAGTGAACACATCTTCATTACTGCAAGTCAGAAATCCGTTTCCAAATAAACAAACTCGAAGTCAGGCATATGCAAGGGCAGCTAACTGTCATCCAAACAGGAAGTGGAACCAATGTGAAGAAGGACCTTTCCTTTCAATAATAAGAGAGCAGTCGAAAACACTAGCTAAATATTTCCACTACAATGACATTTTCGCACAATGAACAGCTGTCTGTTTATTGAAGTAGCAGTTGATTCATAGCAGTAGTCGGATTGGTTCGTTCTGCCGTTGTTCGTCGTCTGTCAGTTTCAGTGGGGCATCGGCTGAACTGGCTCGAGATGGCAGATGAGGCTCTTTTTCAGTTCCTACACAGTGAAATCATTCAGTATGTCAACAGTGCAGAAACTGGGGAATCGGTAAGACATGTGCCTTCACAAGAGTAACAGAATAGCTTAATGATATAACTGTAAATGTCAAGCACCAATGAAACAAATTACTGTAAGTATGGGGATGTGAAATTAATGCAATATACTTCTGTGCACAGGAGAATGGACGGTGTGTTTCTAAACTCGAGAACATGGGCTTTCGTGTGGGACAAGGACTCATTGAGAGGTACATCTTTTCATTCATAGATCTAAATCTTATCCTTAAAATCCGATGAAATTAAAAAAAAAAAATTTTGATGTTCGTTTTTAGGGCATCTATAAGCTATCTAGATGTATCTATAAGTGTTCTCCAATACTATGACAAAATTGGAAGATTTAGAAGATATGAAATTGATATAAGCGTGTCAAATTAAGATGTATATTTTATTATGTTACTCTTGATGCAGTTTTAATAGTAGTTATGCAGACTCACTGAAATATTCAACTATTAAAATACTAAGCTAGAAACTAGCCAAATTTAAACCGAATAAAGAGCAGGCCTAATTATGACAGATGTAAAATTAAGCCAGCTACACTGTCTCACATGTTTTAGGCTTGTTCAAACTTAAAGGATTTCTGAAAGCTAATATTTAAATTTCTCCCTGATGCATTAAATACCTATATAGAACCTGAGGCCATAATTTCAATATTTGGTATCACACCACAGTTCTTATGTTTTAATAAAAGTAAGATAAATGTGATTGCCTTTGCTACGCTTTTAGCTAGAAGGTAATAATGCTTAAATGGAAGGAAAAATTTCCTCCAACATTTAAGCAATGGCTTATAATACTTCTACACCACCTGACCTTAGAAAAAATACAATACACTGTTTTTTTCCTCAATTGGCAAACAGTTTTAGATCACAAAAATGATGGTCCCTTAAGTTTTTTTTTAGAATAGCAGAACCTTTCCTTGTTTTTTTTTTTAAATTAATTTATTAATTAAGTGTATTTCCTTTTATTTCCGTTTATATATATATATATATATATATATATATATATATATATATATATATGTGTGTGTGTGTGTGTGTGTGTGTGTGTGTGTGTGTGTGTGTGTTTTACTTAATATTATTATGATATTGTTCATATATTTTATAGAATTTATTTTAAAAAAAACTAAAATGTGAACATGTTCAATAAAAACACTTGTTGAAAATGTGACAGATCAGTTGTTGTTTTTATTTATTTATTATTATTATTATTGAGATAATTTCTGTTTTCAGGTTTACCAAAGACACACCACGCTTTAAAGATGAGCTTGATGTTATGAAATTCATCTGCAAAGATTTCTGGACCAGTGTTTTTAAGAAGCAGATTGACAACCTGAGAACAAACCACCAGGTTTGGATAGTATTGGAATTCAGATTGTTTATTTTTAGTACAGTTGTCATTTTCATTCATGAAGCTTATTGAATATATTTTTGATTAACATGGACAATCAATTCTGCTTATTATTTATAGGGTATTTATGTGCTACAAGATAACAAGTTCCGCCTACTCACCCAACTGTCTGCTGGCAAACAGTATCTGGAACATGCGCCGAAGGTAACCAGCATAAACACTTGAATAAACTTTAATAGTGGGTTTATTTATAACTTAAACATAACCTGTTGTGTTTTAAAAGTAATCCAGTACCAAATCACATACTATACACTTATATTAGGGCTGCAAAATATATAATTTCAGCATCGATATTGCAATGTGCACATCTGCAATAGTCACATCGCAGTATATGCAATGTTGAGTTGGGTTTATAATTGACCAGGAGTCAAGGAGGGTTTTTTGAGGGGAATACTGTCTTTATCTTTTAATGTATGTACATTTTAATAGAGTTTAAAGCATTCAAGCAAAGGAAATTGTACCAGTTTTAACTTTAATAATGATACATTTTATTTTATTATCCATGCAATGAATTCAGCATTCAATTCAGTGTTAATTTACATTATTTTATATTTCCAATTTCTGTTCTTTAATACTGAATACTTTGAGCCGACAGCTCAAAGACCAGAAGTGGTCTGTGTGGGTCCTGATGCCATAGTATATTGATGGGGATCTGTTCTGTTCAGATCCTGACTCTCTGTGGTCGATATAACAGCCAGGATGTTCTTTGAAAAGAGTAGGGGTTTAACCTCGCCAACCTGGCCAAATTTGCCCACTGACCTCTGTACATCATGGCCTCCTAACCTTCCCCATATCATAATTGGCTTCACCACACTGTCTCCTGTCCATCATTTCTTTTTCTTTCTTTTTTTTTTACATTCTCTTTATTGTATTTTTTGCATCAGTACAAATA
>CAIGQQ010032373.1:0-10991 GCA_903798035.1 Danio albolineatus
AAGGAATTTAATAAATACATTTATATGAATACTTTGCTTATTTTTTTTATAATTGTTTTATTGTTTCAAGTATATTTTAATTATTTGATAAGATAAACTTTTTTATTTAATTAAAATTATAAAATAAAAAATTATTGACACATATTAAAAAAAAGAATTCTAAAATATTTGAAATAAATAAATATGTAAAATTGTTTTAAAATTAAATCAAATTAAATATGCATTTTGTTTTTAATACATGTATAAAACTTGGTTGTTTTGTGTAAGGGTTTTATGGGATTCAGTTCCATTAGTTTGTATATCATACTATATATTTTATAGTCTAATGCTGTTCTAAGCTTGCAAGTTATATTCAGTTTTAAAATGTATACTCATTTTGTTGACAAAATAAACATTTAACTTTTTTTCAAATAAACTGTATTCATATGAATACTTTATATTTATCTTATTTTATTTTATTATAAATATATTTTGTATTATTTGATAAGATAAAAGTTAACGTTTATATTTTATTAAATTAATAGAATTCACATAAAAACATTTTTAAACATTTTTGAAATAGAGTTTTGAAATAGTTTTGATATGATTTTTTATTATATGAAATTATATATGTATTTTAATATTAATATATTAAGAACTAGTTATTTTGCATAATGTTTTTATGAGATATGTCTCAGCAAATTTGTAGGGAATGTGTAATAATCTATATTATAATTTCTCACCAGATGCATTCAATGCATTATATTCAGTGTATTCAATAAATTATTTGAATTAAAATTGTAGGAATCTAACCCCAATATTATTTTATTCAATAATTTTCTATATTATATTATTACTTAACATACATTACACTGTGTGTTTTATCATCAAAATGCTTTTCTAGTAAAGCTTGCCTCGTTATATTCAGCTATTTACTCATTTTGTTGCTCTGCATTTGACAAATTAAACATTTAACTTTTTTTAAATCAACTGCCTGTATTTACATGAATACTCTATTTATTTTGGTATATTTACATTTTATTATAAGTATGTAATTTATTATTTTATAAGATAATTAAATGATTGAATTTGCCTTAAAATAGTGTTTTTAAATAGTTTGAAGGTGTTTGACTGGTAAATCTTTTTAATTATATAAAGTAATGTAATTCATTTTTAACAAAACTAGGTTGTTTTGGTTAATGTTTTTATGAGATATGTCTCAGCAAGTTTGTAGGGAATGTGTACTAATTTATAATACAATTTCTTACCAGATGCATTTAATACCTTATATTCAGTGTATTCAATACATTATTTCAATTAAAATTGTAGAAATCTAACCCCAATATTATTTTATTTATTAATTTTCTATATTACATTATCACTTAACATATACTGTATTATACTGTATATTTTACCATAATATTAGTAAATCATGCTTTGTTATATTCCATTGAAGTCATGTTGCTGCTCTCCATTTGACATAACATGTAACTTTTGATTTTCCAAATATACTGTCTGTATTTCAAATATTTCAAGAGAGTGAACTTATCAGATCAGATATCTAGACTTTTTACAGATTCACTGGTAGTGGCAACAGTCCTACTTCCTCCACACTGTGACCACAGGAAAACTTCACACATTACTACCATTAAAAAAAAAAACAATAATTGACACCAAAGTGGGTTTACGGGCTGACACTGGTGGCAATGTTTGAGCTTTATTATTTGTCCATATTATTGTTTTAAATTATTTACTGTCAAGGAAACTGTAATGTTAATAGTGCCATCTCTGTCTTTGCTATAGTCCTGATGGTAAACCAAGTTCCCTTTTGTACTTCTGACATCATCCTTATCAAGACAATACACACTGAGCAGTGACAGCATGGGCGGTGACAGCTTGGGACATATTTTTTTGCAGGAAGCTTCTTGTCGCCGTAAAAAAAACTGTAGTATGAATGTTTATGGAAATCACATCTTCCCTCTCCTCTTACAGAGAGCTGTTGAATACACACTGGGAAATTTGGCAACATTAACCCGGTCATTTCCTTGTCTATTAGAATACTAGTAAAGGTGATTTGCTTACTTGTTAGTTTTTCAATTTTCATTTTTTATTTTTTTTTTGTTGCCGCAAAGAACAATGCACATGAATGAAGGACAAACTTTGAAATGCTTGCTCATATATTTATTGGTTAGAAATGACACACCTTCTCTGAGGTTACATAAAATCATTGAACAATAAATACAAGAATAAATAAGAACAAATAAATAAATATATCATCATATTCTTAATGTTTACACAACTTTAAGTTGTTAACAAATCCATGCTTTTTATTACACATGAGAACCTTGTAGAAGCAGCAAAGGCTGTTTGAACATTTTGATCAACATGATCACTAATAACATGTATTTTCTAGCAGTCTAACACTGTTTTAGGTTAACTCCGGAAGTGATTGGAGAAGCCAGGTATGAGAAGACGCGTGCAGATATGATGGAGAAGGAGTAGAGTCTTTCCACACTGTCCCGACACAAAAAATCGTAATTCCAGTTCACTGCGGTCCAAGGAGCATCCACTGGCGATTCCTGATCATCAAACAAGAGTAGTAATTAAATTAAAAATGTTCACACGTGACAGCAATGTATTTACATAAAACTTTCCAGAAGAATAGCAGATAGGAATCTGGGAATAACTTTTTTGTCTCTTTTCTTATGAAAACTGGCAGGTGTCCAGACACAATATCAGAAAGGAATACAGTACAACACACACCTTAAGCACTTTCAGGAGTTTTCCAGTAACACTGGCGATCTGTTTGGCATTTTCTCTCCATTTACTGCAAGCTGGATTCTTGAACACACCATCCTTGTGAAAGATCCTGCTGTAATTTTTCAGAGCCAAAACGATTCTTGACTGACAAGGCTGAAATGCGAAAGACAGGTGAAAATTACAACATTTGACAATATAAAGATGATTTTGTTTAAACCAGAGATGTGCTATGAAATGTCTGATCGATAAACATGAAAGATAACAGTTCTTTATTGGCATCAATGGTTGCATGAAGAACTTTCACAGATGCTTTTCATTCCACAAAATATTATTTACATTGGTAAAAGTTTCTTTAAATTGTAAAATGTTCTTCACATAAAAGAAAATGTTATTTTAAGAAATGTTTTAAATCCATTACCAAATATTGTATGGTAGGCTGTCAATTTAAAACCTTTTTTGTTAGGCTAGCTTTGTTGTTAGTGTGGCTTTCATTTGTTTACCCACATTAGATGAACTGATACTCATATAATTTAACCTTTTGTTATGAGTAATGTCATTGTTACTCACATTTTTTAATTTACACTTTTAAGATCAAATAGCCCAGTATTTTAAAATGTAAATCTGCACTGTAAACTAGCGTGCGACCGTTTTATTAACCAATATTAATGAACATTGTATATACTACACGTATTTATAGCTCGTTAACAGATCAGTCCTTCACGTAAAGTGTTACAAATCATCAATATAATCTTTGTTATTTACCTTTTTGTTGTTTTGAAGGCTCTGGGGGTCACATGTGTCATTTGGTCTTATAGTGACTGGCAGGTCTGTAATGACGCTTGTCATTTTTGGAGACTCCACCTGCAGAGAGCATAAAAATGTTTTATTAAAACCAACATCTTGAGAAGGCATCTATGAAATAACGACGAGCGAAAAATACCGATTTTTATCCTCTTTAAAGTACGTACCTTGTTGTATAAATCTCTCGCCATCTCTACGAGGTCGATGGAGAGCCTTTTGCACTCCCTGAAATTCTCATCAGTGTCTGCGCCCGTCGGAGCTCCACTGGCGCCGGACCATGCCAAAAACACAACGCAAAGGATAAATAATGGTGATGGATTCATGCTGACAAATATTCTCCGTAGTGCTGTTATGGTTTATCCTTTCTTCTACAGTGCTTAAAAGGGCAATCTGATTGTAGAGGCTTCCCGGGTTGGCCTCTTATAGTACTCATGCTCTAGAGCAGTGGGTGTGGAGAGTCGTAGGATTTTCCCGCGACAGGTAGACTCATAATTAATGCATTGAAGTTTCGCTTTCATTAAAAAAAATGTTTTGTTCCTCAAATGTCTCCAAGATGTTCAGCCTAATATTTCAGCAAATCTTAATGAGATATTTATTGATTCATAGGATGACTTATGATATTCTAGCTCCATATGACGCCTTCAGAATTGAGTGTGAAATTTACTACATTCATGTTTCTTCATAGGTTCATCACACGTGCGAATTCCTCTTGAAATAAATGGGGGAATTCCAAAATTCCCAAACTATTGGAGTTTCAAAATACGGGGATAGTGTAAAATGTCACGGTGGCCATCGCATGAACTCTGTTGACTGTGTTTGCGCGCCATCACGCCATGCTAGATCAATTTTATGATCCATGTAGCCTAATACAATTGATTAGTCTTTTTATGTGATGAATTAGGACTATTCGTTTTACAGATTCTAATATATATTTATGTAAAAAAAATTGTTGTCACTAAAAATCTAAGTTACAAAAGTGATTTTATATAGCCTACCAGGAAAGCAGTAGTAGGCTATTGTGTCTACTTTAATGTTTTAAAATTATTTTGTGAAAACTGAATAATAGCCTACATGGTTTAATTGTAATTTAGTGTAACAGATGTGAAAATACAACAAACCTTAATCTATACTTATCAAAATATATAAAAGATTAAGTGATCTCATGATTATATTTTGTTTTATATGATTGAAAAACTGCTTGCTGGCATATTGATGAAACCTGCTTTGAATTATAGTGACAAAAGCATTAAAATAAACCTATTGTCTAAATTTGCCTGAAAGGAACTTTTAATATATACTCTCTGAATGACATTTCAGTTGGTGTCGCCAGTAAATCAAAATATTTTATTTTTGGAAAAAAAAATACTTCAATTAATGTATTACACTTTTTATTCTTGAGATGCCTGAAACCCCTTCTACATTTATGACTTATTTAACAATGTTTTCAACAATACAAAAGATACATTATCCTAAAGGAGCGTGAAATTTAGTTCTCTCTAAAAAACTTTGCATTTAGGAAAAAACGCATTTATTTGCTTTTTTTTTTTTGGGAAATATCGCATTCTACCTATTTTTCTATGTTTAAAAACAAAGATTAGGGGTGAACCTATTAAGATTGCACAGCATAAAGTGATACAAAATGCACTGAAATATACATTTTCCTCTCTTCTAAAACCTTTAGGGTCTTAATGCATATATAGTATGGATGATATACACTCACGGGCCACTTTATTAGGTACACCTGTCCAACTGCTTTTTAACGCAAATTTCTAATCAGCCAATCACGTGGCAACAACTCAATGCTTTTAGGCATGTAGACATGGTCAAGACGATCTGCTGCACTTCAAACCAAGCATCAGAAGGGGGACGAAAGGGTATTTAAGTGACTTTGAATGTGGCATGGTTGTTTGTGCCAGACGGGCTGATCTGAGTATTTCAGAAACTGCTGATCTACTTGGATTTTTACACACACCCATCTCTAGGGTTTACAGAGAATGGTCCGAAAAAGAGAAAATATCCAGTGAGCGGCAGTTCTGTGGAGAATAGCCAGACTGGTTCGAGCCGATAGAAAGGCAACAGTAACTCGAATAACCACTCGTTACAACCGAGGTATGCAGAAGAGCATCCTCAACTGGTTTCCTCAACATGACAATGTGTTCACTGCACTGAAATGGCCTCCACAGTCACCAGATCTCAATCCAGTAGAGCACCTTTGGGATGTGGTGGAACGGGAAAATCGCATTCATGGATGTGCAGCCGACAAATCTGCAGCAACTGTCTATCACGTCATTATGGACCAAAATCTCTGAGGAATATTTCCAGTACCTTGTTGAATCTATGCCATGAAAGATTTAGGCAGTTCTGAAGGCATTAAGGGGCGTCCAACCCGGTACTAGAAAGGTGTACTTAATAAAGTGGCTGGTGAGTGTATATCACAATTAGGCTACATTACATTTTGTTTAAATCAGATTTTGAAAGGGAAAAAATGGCATCCAACCCTAAATTACTCACGTTGCAAAAGACATAAACTTAAGATATGAGACTATTTGTCATGTGACTGCTGATTGATATTATAATAATTACTATTCTACAGTCAATAGCTTCGTTTTTACTTTTACTTAGCTGAACCTGTCCATTGTGTAAACAGATGATTTTGATCCACAAAAATAACCATAGCAAAAGTGATACAGGAAGTTAGAGGATGTTATGGTGTGTCATTTAATAAACAGAATCAATGCTGAACTACTGCATGGCAACGTAATGAGCATTGTTGTATGAATTTTGACATGATTTCCAGTCGTTTATGACTTACTGAAATAAAGCGTGGATCTGGAGAGTACCAAAAACACATACGTAATAGCTAATAGGACATGTAAAACAAGGTATTTTTGGAGCGCACCTCTACTTTGCTTTACTGAGAGTCATCAGTACATCATCAGTACATAATTACAGGAATTTTCGCAGCAAAGCACAAACGACATTCGTTAGAATTTGGGGAGGTAAACCTCTTGTATATTCTTTCATTCAGAAATTCATTGAGAACAATTCTCTCATTAAGGACAATAGAAATGATAGAACTTCCACCGCTGTTTAAACCAAACCACTTTTCTTAGAATTCTGAATGAGAGAGTTTCCCCAATTCGAGGACTTATTATTGAGGAAGTGAGAGCAAAGCATACAGATCACACACAGAATTTCTCCCATGAACATGAACAGTGTGTGACTGATATAAACTGCTGACTTTATACTGTAGTTTTTGTTTATCTTGTTTCTCCTGAAGCAACCATATACTCATAGAAAAAAGGCACTACTTCATTAATAAATACCCAGCCTACGTAATTTTCTAAATCAGATATATTTATTCTATTGATTTATATTTTGTTTGTGTTATGATAAACTGAATAAATTGTGTTAACAAATACCTTCATGTCTTTGGGTCAACACATCAAGTCACAAAATTAAGTTATACTGCTCTGTGAAAAACGTGTCTTTAGAATAATAGATAGATTGTTCACTAAATTAAATGTTTGATAATTTATTTAATAACAACAAATACAGAATTATACAGTAATATACAGATTACAAATATACAACTATATGCCAGAGTGTACATTAAAAACATCCAGTAATTAAAAATCCTTATATTCCTTAAGAATATTACATGTCTTCTTTGCTTTTCTTATGAACAATGTTCTCCAAACTTGTGTCCTTAGTCTTTTGAAGGAAGTGAACAAAATTTGACTTTGATCCAGTCCATTTTTTATGGATATGAAACTTTCTCATAATAATAAAAAGTTGTACTAGAAAGGTACATTTTTTACACGTATTGACATAATAAATGCAAATATATATAGTTTTAACTTGAATACAATATTTGTTTTCCTTCTATTAAAATGTTCCACATCCACCCAGAAAATCCTTGTGTAAATAAAATCACAAAATGAAATGTTTCATGTCTGACACAGTTAAAGCTCCCGTGAGGATACCGGAAGCAGATTTGACTTACCCGGAAGTGCGCGGTTGTTTTTGTTTTGAATGAAGCGAGTAGAATGAGCATATGGCTACGAGGATAACTATAGACTAAAGGTATGATTTGTCTTGTGAAATTGTTTAAAAAGCACATGTAATACCCTTTCTGATGCACTTGTAATACCCTTTCTGGCTGTCGAAAGCTAAATGAAACCGCATACAAATGCCAGGCGTGCTATGCACAAAGAAAATCATGCACGCCAATTTCAAGATTAATGTCATGCAGGTCAGTTTAGGTTGTAACCTTTCTATGAACGTAATCGTGTTGTAGTGCACATGACAACTATTACAAACCTTTGTTTACATAACTTCTCGCTTGTTTACGTAGGTTGGTAAACAAGTAGGGAAGTTTGATTGTGTTTCAAAAGGTGAGCTGTCTACCTAGAAAGCAGTTTTGTAGTCATGTAGTCGCTTGTTAAACTAATGATACCCAAATATGGTGTCTAGTTAGGCAGCTCAATGGGTTTTAATAAGCTGTTATGAAGTCTCTATGACAGCTTAATCAGTTAACAAAACTGCCGCCTTACCGTTTTGAAAAGGTCATTCCCACGCAAATTGAGAAACCATTTGTCAGTTCTTTGCATTTATTAGTTATGGTTTTGAGTAAAATATTTATATTTATTTCATACTTGGAAGGTCAGATACCCTTTCCTCCAAGTATTTATCATTGAGAACATTTTTGTAATAAAGAAAGTGTCAGTTTTCCCCCCACAATAACAAATAGTTTTTATTTGTTTTGACCAAAATCAGGGTTATTCCACCAAAAACTGTTCTGAACTCTTCTGAGTTGAAGGCTTGTTGTGTGTGTGTGTGTGTGTGTGTGTGTGTGTGTGTGCGTGTGCTGTCTGAAAATTAATATTAACATGGCTGACTGGAAGAAGTGCCATCAGTAGTTTAGTCAAACATGTAACTATAACTTATACATTCATTAATACTGAACATTTTTGTGTATATATATCATTAATAAACTACTGTGATGTTTCATGCTAAAATGTCTAGAAGCGTCCAGTTTTCAATAATCAATTCACTGACGAAAACAAATGTAGCACAAGTATGTAATGTAATGTCTACTTAGCGCATTTATTTATTATTGTCTACGGCCATACACCCAAAGCGCTTCACAATCATGAGGGGGAGGGGTCTCTCCACACCACCACCAGCGTGCAGCATCCACTTGGATGACGCGATGGCAGCCACAGGACGACCATGCCAGTGTGCTCACTAGAGGTGTGAACCTACAGTGGTCTCACGGTTCGGTTCGGTTACAATTATCGTGCCATCGATTTGGTTCAATTTGATATCATGGTGCATTGACAATGCTTTCCATAGACAATTATATTTTACTTCACAGCACAACAGTTCTTGTATTAAAAATGTATAAATATATTTATATTTTTATGTTATTTGTAATAACATTTCCACAGAAAGGGCGATTGGCTTTAACGCTGTGGCGCTGTACACCAATAAGTGAGGGAATTTGGCCAGGACACCGGGTTTACACCCCCCTACACTTTACAAGAAGTGCCATGGGATTTTTAATGACCACAAAGAGTCAGGACCTCGTTTTAACGTCTCATCTAAAAGACAGCACTCACTGACAGTATAGTGTCTCCTTAACTATACTGGGGCATTAGGACTCACAAACCACAGGCTTCACTAACGCCACTTCCATCAGCTACCTAGTTTTCCCATGTGGTCTCCCATATAGGTACTGACCAGGCTCAGGCATGCTTAGCTTCAGTGAGTAACAGGTCTTGGGCTGGAGGGTAATATGTCTGTGGTATTAGTAAAACATATATTAATGATGGTTTTTCACGAGCCTGTTATGACGTGCCTGTCATCATAATCTTAAATCCTTGAAAGTTTTTAATATTCCGATTTTTATTAATTTTATTTATTTAACGTATGAACATTTACATGTGTTTATGTATGTAGTATATCATCTTTGCTTCAAATTACAAAATAATGAATTTCCGCTTGTGCAAGGCATTTCTAATGCAGCGTCTATGGGACAGGACAGTAAATTAAATTTTATTTTCCCCTCTGGCTGCCATCATCAGTCCTACACAATTTTTATTTTTCTGAAAGTCTTTATAACATCATTGTGGAGTTTTTCTTTCATTATTTGAGCAAATGAGATTGTAAAAATAATTATTTGTTGTACTCTCCTATTCACTCCGCTCTAAGTTTACCCAACTGTGACGACTTCCGCTACCTGGAAACCTGAAAATGTGAAAAGGGTCCATAATTTATCTTGTAAATTGATATAAAAAAACTAGCTTTTATGTCCATGTTTTAAGGAGAAACCAGGCAGTAAAACAGCCCGGAAAACCAATCATTAATGAGGAACAAAAAGGACAATAAAATGATCAGTAAATAAGTACTTTGTTGATGTTTTGGCAAAATTGATGTGAAAGTAGACAAACATATACTTATTGATTTATTTATTTATAAGGGACCTAAATGACATAATTTCACTGTTTTTGTACCCCATCAGCACAGTCCCCATGATGAACTTCGAGGGTCTGGACCCAGGTTTGGGCGATTATGCGCCTGGCCTCCACGGTGGCCTGGAGCCTGGTCTGGACTCTTCTTTGGACCCGCGGCTCGACCCAGCACTGCTGCAGGGTGTGGAGCTTGACCCCGATGCGCTGGCTGTGTCCGAGTCTGTGCACATAGTGGAGGGCATGTACTCAGAGCTGCACAGTGTAGCAGCTGAAGTCGGGATCCCAGTGACGACCACACACTTTGACCTGCAGGAGGAGCTGCTCTGGATGGGGAACCACCGGGTGAAGAAACACATTCATTCCTGTATTTACATTGCATGTACACTTAGAATGCTAGTTTTTTGGGATGTTTGAAAGTTTATGCTCATCAGGACTGCAGTTGTTTGATCAAACATGCATTATGTGACATGAAAACATTTACTTAATAGTAAGTTTTACTTCAAATAATAAATTAAAAGAACTGTTTTTAATGTTTTTGTGATGGCTAAGCAAAATTTTAGGCCTTCAGATGATGCTTAATTAGTTATTTTTTCTTATGAATTTATTATTATTATTAGTGCTCAGTTTTTGAAAGAGATGATTTACTTAAAAAGGTAAATGAAGTGAGTCTCCACAGTACTAGCTCTCAGGCTGTATAAAATGTTGTAAATGCTTTATATATTGTTTTATTAGGTTCATCTTTGGTCAGACAGAAAATAACACCTTAATTGCAAAATATATATAATATTGATATATATATATGTGTGTATACATGTGTGTGTGTATGTAAATATATATATATATATATATATATATATATATATATATATATATAAGAGAGCATGGAAAATAATAATAATTAAACAAGCAACAGGACAAAAAGATATATATAAATACATATACATACACACACACACACACATATATATATATATA
>CAIGQQ010032376.1:0-12800 GCA_903798035.1 Danio albolineatus
ATGCATATGATTGGCTTCTGTCTTTCACCTGATGAATGAACGACTCAAACCTGATAGAAGACTCAAAAAGGGAACTAATCTTCTCCTCCAACTGCACAAATGAACAAATCACTCCTTGAGTGGACTCATCATTCTCAAGTCATACAAAAGATTCATTAAAAATGAACGAATCATTCAAGAACAACCCATCCCTAATAGCTGGTGTGCGGTGAGCGCACTGGTGCCGTTGTCCAGAGGCACAGGTGGTGGTGTGAAAAGACATCCAACCCCCCCCATGATTGTGAAGCGCTTTGGGTGTAGGGACATACAGTACACAATAAATTTGCTATATAAACACACACACATTGCATTACATTACAATGCCCCAGAATATTTGAAAAAAACTGATGTGATTTAAAACGACATGCTGTAAAATCTGTAAGACGCTGCTTTATTGGCCATTATTTTTGTGCTTTTCCATAATTAGCACCACGATAATGTCCCATTTCAAATCCTGTTGTGTTTAAAATGTGTGTTTCTCATTCAAAGTCCTTTAAAGGCACATAGGCTGGAGTCTGTTTAAGGTGGAGAAACCTTCAGAGGTGCATTGTGGGTCTAGAGATGCAGCTGTTTCTATGTCAAGGACGGTGGAAATGTCAGTGCAGCTACAATGTCACATCTGTCTCTGCCTTCACAGTGCAGACATACATTATTCACCGAGAACTATGAGGTCAAGATTATTAATGCAATGCTGTTTTCATGGGGAAACACTGAACTGAGCCCATGATGCACTAATAAACAGCCATATCCTGTAGTGTAGTGCTCTGTGGTATTGTGCACAAAATATTTATAACAAATTGGATAGTTTAGACTCTAAATGTAATCTCTTTATAGACTGTGCTGTGTAATGTCTTTATTCTAAGTATTACAGTATACACACACACATAGACACACACACACAATATTTTTTTCTTAATGCAATTAAAATGAATGACAGCTGGAGCTTTCAAGCTTGAATTGTCATTGAATAACAGCTTAATTTTCAGTCTGTTTCTCAAACAAAAGCTTTCATATGGTTTCAAAAGGCTATTACAAAAACTATTTTGGTCATAATGGAGTTTGAAACACCTAGTTTTTTATTCTGCTCTATTATATTAGAAAAAATGGCCATGGTTTTCCAACAATATAGTTCAAGTAATCCATAAATTATAAAATCAAGATAATTATCAGACTTATGCTTGATTCTCATATTGCTATTGATGCTCTTTTCTGCTTTATCATGTTAAATAAAAGCCTACATGCATGCATTTACTTGACTACATCTCATATTATACTATGTTATATCACTTCATCCTTTTAAGCTTCTGAATATAATGACGGAGATTGTTGAGAGGGTTGTTTTTCACCTTTCAATCATTTGTTTTAACCAAGGACGCTGCTAACACCTTGAGAGAGCCATCGGTAGGTTTATTTATCTCAAAAACACAGCCTCAAACCCTTCACTACTGACTATACTGAGCGCTGACGTCAAAGGCAGCAGACAGGGGAAAATATAAGCCCATATCATGCTTTTAAGAGCCCTTCAAGAAAATCAGCACAGGAAAAACATCTACGTACGTGTTGCTTGCAAAAATTATTACTGGTAGATAACAGCCATTTTTACACAACCATCGATTAATGATTGACCATGTTAAGTAGCTAAACTTTAGCCTTTGCTTTCATATATATTAATTCTGGTTAATCGCATCAAAAAAAAAAAAAAAAGTTTGTTTTGACATAATATATATGTGTATGTATATTATATAGACCCCCTAGTCTTTCACAATTTTGTGATCGTTGAATCCAATTCAAAATCATAACTGGATGCGATTTACCAGCAATGAGAAAATTTTTTAAATAACATAATGTAAAATTGTAAACAATATAATTGAATTAGATTTAATCCAGTTTTCAATTGTTTTACATGACTTATAGATGTTGCATACACAGTTAACGAATGTCTTTGAGTGTTTCTCGGAAAATGACGTCTCACCTGCTCCCTTACAATCCTAATGTAACATGAAAGTGGGGGGAAATTGTTTTGCAGCTTGTGTGGTCCCATTCCCATTGTGAAGTCAATGCAAAGATGCGATTAGACATCCTGTGGCGCAAATTGAATGAATAACACAATGCGAATAGGGCGTTTGACGCACTTTAGACTGCAAAAGAAAGTGGGAGCAAACATCTAACAAACGGAGCATAGGAGCAGACAGAAAAGTAAGCAGCTTACAATGGAGATTGGTTCAAGGATGACGGCCGCTGGACATGACCAGATTGAAGGACATTATTTTTACCATATATTTATGACTGGTAGCCTATTATTATGTGCGTCAAATCGATAAATGATTACGTTTAACTCCTTTCCTGCCGTTGACGAGAGAAAATGCTTCCCTGCCTTTGAAGAGTTTTACGGCAAAGCCCTAACGCATGTCCTGAGTGAGGTACATGATGTCAGATGCCGCGAGGAGTAAAATCTGAGAAAGTAAGATATATAAAAATAAGAGTTATACATCCTTCCTTTGGCTTAATCCCTACTGTTTTAGATTTTTATGATTTGTGTCATTGTGTCAGATTGAACACTTCAGCTACCTAATATGGTAAATAACATATCATAACTCAACTTCATTCAGTTTTGTGAGGACTATTTTTGCTTTATAAATCCCTTATAAGTGACCATTAAAGGCTCAGTTAAATTCTAAACAGGAAAAAAAAACATAAACTTTATTCATTTGAAGATACACAAATGAAACTATCAAATGAAAAATAACTCTTTGCAACCTTATCTAAAATAAAATTACTGTGCCGTTTTTAACCGCTAAATAACATTGAAATGTTACATCATATTATATTGTTAAATTATTAAATTGTTGTTGTTTTTATCCAATTTCATGTTGTATTGTGACACTCCTGATATTCGGCAATGCTTAAACTTTACAGTAATTTTATTTTTTAAATAAGATTGCAAAGATTCACAATTATTAGGCACATTATAAATGTGCTTTTAAGTCGAGAATACAGCATTTACTATACAATACTGCTTACTAACGTCTGTTAATGTAGAGTTTATGCTTAACAGATAAAGAATTCACTATATGCTAATGCTTAATAGATGATTCATAGTGTGTAGTTATTATAATGTTACCGATTTATTTATTTTTAATCGCAAAATTGTCTGCAAATTTCTGAGACTTACCAACACAAAATCTGTCATTTTAAATTGCAAAAAAAAATCACAACAAAATTCGTGAAAAACTAGGGGGGTTTGATTTTATATAATTTATATATATTATGTATATGTGATACACTCACAAAAATAAAAACAAAACTGCCCAAAACAGTTTTGTTGCATAGATATTTAAATTTATATATAATCTGTATCATTTTCATGCATATTTTATATCTAAAAACAAATAATCATTTTCTCACATATATGCATGCGTGTATTTATACATGCATAATAAATATACATAGCACACACACACATATATATTATTGTGTCAAAACAAAGTATTATTTTGGATGCAATTAATCTTTGCTCAGCATACATACAGATTGCATGACAGCAAGCATTTAAAGAATTACAGAAAAAAATACATAATAATACAGAAATACTAAAACAAACAAAAATGTAAACAAAAAAATCAAATAAAATCTCAAAACCTCAATAAACACTATGATATATAAATTATACTAAAAGAACATAAAATGGCCCCATTACAGTTTATTGTTTCATGGTCGTATTTTCACTGAATTCAATTACATAACGCAACTAAAAAAGCTCAGTGTGTTGACCCCCATGACCAAACCGTCCTTGTCGACATATTTATCCTCAACCTGTGCATCTAAAAGGTCCCACCCCTCCAAGGCCATCCCATGATTCCCTATGCTTCGATGTATATGGCTTCATTTTGCACAGTTCACAAGAGACCATCTGCTCACATCTGACCCTTAAACCCCCGGGCTCTGCCTCCAACACACCACAGGCTTAAGCATTAAAACCCTGATCCTGGGATCAAGGAGAGTCCCATGAGCACGGAACAGCCCTCCGCTGACAAACCTTCTTCATCATAGAGCTTCAAACCAGCAGGCTCGTATCTGCTGCTTGGGAGATATTGTGTCTGGAAACAAAGTCGGACATGGGTTTTGCATTTTTCTGGTTATATCTGCAGACAGATTCTGTGAGAGGGGAATTGGCCCTAAATAAGAGGGAAAATGGAGAGTTTAACCCATGGCCATTTTTGTGCCATGAGTCTATTTTCTCTCTCCTTGCCAAAGGCGAGTTTAGGGAGACGGGAATCAAAGGTGAAGCAGAACGGTGGAATTCATTTTTTGAAAGAGGCACAGTTATTTGTATTCGGGTAATTCTTGTTTTTATTGTACATTATGTTTTTTCGACTGTATCAAATAGCTTCGTTTAAAATGAAGGGGCACTTTTTTATGCACAGAGCAAAAGAGATTCATTTTCTCCCAGGCATTGAAGTCATGAATAAATCTCCACATTCAACAAGGGATCGGTGTCTTGACACACACCATTTGAATAAAGCGTATACACTGATGTACCGCATTTTCAGCGAGAAATGAACTTCTCACCTTTTTAAGCTTTTAGGAGACACAGAAATTGCATATCTAGAGTGTGAATGGAGCTCAGATTTACAAAATTTCCAGCAAACAACATGCAAAAACTGTTCGGCCATGTACAAATCCATGGCAGACATCTTAAAGCTGGAGTACGAGTGAATAAAATATGAAGTCAAAAATAGAGCAGCAAAGAGAATGAAGCCAAAAGCACTACTATAAGAAGTCATGACATGTATGACTTAAACCACACACATATAGTAGTATTCAATATTTTAATTACATTCCCTGGCCATGTTATTTGATAGACCTGGTAGTAATTGGCAGTAATTCTTCATTGGACAGATTCAACAATGTGCTGGAAACAGTTCTGAGAAAATGGTTCATATTGAGCATCACATATATTTTTTTTCTGCAGGGTTGTCAATAGGGCAATCACATCTCAAAGGTGCTCTGCTGGACTGAGATCTGGTGACTGTAGAGGCCGTTATTCCTGGCTGTGAGCGCAGGCCATTAGAATCTTATTGGCTCAAGGCTTCAGGTCTCATTCACTTTTAGCCATAGAAAACTATTCTAAGCTGGTTATGATTTAAATTTTTATAGTCACAATGTTTTGTACAGTAACTACACTTTATAAATAGCTGTGAGTGCAAAGATAAAAAGCTGTAAAAATGCTACAATAAAAATAATTAACCTGGTTAACAGTAAGTTTCCTTAATTTAAATAAAATAACCACAAATTGACTTTCCCAGAATTGCCTGCATAACACTTTACTTTTTAAACCTTTTTGTCAACATTACTGTGGTTCTTTTTTATTTCTTTTTTCCTGACTAGCTATGTACATTAGAGTTTTATGGCACATACTGTATAATGTTGATAAGTCATGTAAAACAATTGCAATAATATATATTTCAGCGGCCGTATCGCAAACAGCTGTTACACCTAAACACAAATAAAACTAATAAAAGTTTTTCCCTTTGTTCTGTGGCAGCACCACACACAGTGGTAGTGGTCATTCTGAACTATCACTCACTGTACTATATTAATGTCAACAGTGTAAAAATAATCTTTGAAAACATAAAAAACATGTTCTAGTTTAGGTCCAATCCCAACTCTTCCCCTTAGCCCTACCCCTTACTCCCTGTACTTAAAAAATTTGGTGTATTAACACTATAAATTCATGAAATACGGTAGTTTTCCATAAAAGAATATAAACTTTCTTTTACTGTTTGTACCATATTTTTAACAATACAACATTGACAAACATAGCAGCCCTGTATTATCATAAATTTTACAGATTTTTTACATGTACTTTGACTATTTTCTGCCATTTGTTACTCCTAGTCACAATCGCAGAAAAGAGCTTACTTACGCATTGCAGAATAAGGTGATAGTGAACTATAGAACTACATCTATAGTATATAGTGAAGATGATTGGAGTTTTGCAACATGGTGCATTATCCTGCTAGTCATTACAAGATGGGCACACTATGGCCAGAAAGGAATGGACATGATCTGAAATAATGTGCTTAAAAAATGCCCAGTTGGTAAGGGGAATAAAGTATGGCCAGAAAATTTCCTCCACTCCATTATTTCACAAGCAACCTGAACCACAGTTACAAAGCAATATGGATCTTCTTTGCTATAGTATTGTCCACACCAAATTCTGACCCTACTATCTAAATATTGCAGCATGCAATCTTTTTCGATGATATATTGTCCAGTTTTGTTGAGCTCATGTGAAATACAGCCATACAGTAGTTTGCTGTCTGACAGGAGAGTCACCAGAGTGCTCTACTTCTGCTGCTGGAGCTCATTTACATCAAGGTTTGATGTGTTGTGTGTTAAGAGATGCTCTTTTGCAGACTAGTCATTCTTCTCTTTCCTCTGGCATCAAAAAGGCATTTTCATCCACAGAACTACTCACTGGATTTTTTAAAAATGTTTTTTTTCTGACTATAAGTCCAGAGATGGTTATATGTATAAACAAAATCCCAGTTTGAGATGCTACCATCTGATTGGCTGATTAAATTTGCATTAGTGAGCAGCTTAATATGTAATAAACTAATCAGTGTATGAATAATCAACTTTCACACTAACACTTTATCATTGCACATTCCATACTGTGCACAATGCATCATGTTATTTGAAATAAAAAAGCTAGTCTTTGTAATCTTAAATCAAAACTAATATCCTGTTCTGTCCCTGCCGCTATATTCCTTATCACAAACCGTAAACCCCTCCCCTCCAACTGCTTGTCTCCAAACGTTATATTTCTCACAGTCCAAACAACAAGGAAAACATCTCAAGCTACATTTTATCCCCTCATGGTTGCATTATATAATAGTCATCACAGTCCATTCATAGTCCAGCTCAAAATGGGTTGCAAATGACATTTAAAGCATCTCATAAAAACATAGCAGAAATTATGGGGGAAAAATCAGTTACACATAAACAATGTCCAATCTCATAAAACTTTAAAGTACTATAAGATAAAAAAAACAAAAAAAACATAATATTTATATTAGTATCCACACCAGTAGATTTTGTTCTGTTGTCTGCCGCTTTGTTCATGGTCTTTACAGCAGATGAATTGTGATCGGTTGTCAGTGTTTTTATCAACCAAGCCTGATTCTGAAAACATACCTCTATTTACATTTCTGAAAAGCGGCAATTACATTTCAGAGGTATGTTTTTTTGCAGTTTTTTTTTTTTTCGCAAACCCACCAGAGGCCACTGTGTAAGCTTTTTGAAATCTCAAATTTCTCTCGCCGGTGCAATTTGTGTCTGCTCTTCTCGCGTAAATCCACCAGAGGCCACTGTCGACTGACTGACTGACTGATCCCCCCACCCCAACCTCTTCTCTAAATCCAACCAACAGTGTTTCCAAAAGCAATCCAGGAAAAGAAAATTGTTCTTTAGCCTGAAAAAAAAGAGACTCTGGAAGGGATTTCAACAATATTGATTCCCTGTGCTATTATCTTTATATTGGTGTATATTTAGAATAACTACATCTACACTCACCATTAGTTCATGCAAATTTCTAATCAGCCAATCACATGGCAGCAACTCAATGCATTTTGGCATGTAGACATGGTCAAGGCGATCTACTGCAGTTCAAACCGCGCATCAGAATGAGGAAGAAAGGTGATTTACGTGACTTTGAACATGGCATGGTTTTTGGTGCCAGAAGGGCTGGTCAGAGTATTTCAGAAACTGCTGATCTACTGGGATTTTTAGGCACAATCATCTTTAGGGTTTACAGAGAATGGTCCAAAAAAGAGAAAATATCCAGCGAGTGGCAGGTCAGGGCACAAATGCCTTTGTTGATGCCAGAGGTCAGAGGAGAATGGCCAGACTAGTTCGAGCTGATTGAAGGCAACAGTAACTCAAATAACCACTCGTTACAACTGAGGTATGCTTCTCTGATCGCACAACCCATTCAACCTTGAGGCAGATGGGCTACAGCAGCAGAATGCCACACCAGGTGCCACTCCAGTCAACAGGAAACTAAGGCTACAATTCACACAGGCTCACCAAAATTGGTCAATAGGAGATAGGAAAATGTTGCCTAGTCTGATGAGTCTCACATTTGAATAGTAGGTTTAGAATTTGGCGTCAACGACATTAAAGCATGGATTCATCCTGCCTTGTATCAACGGTTCAGGCTGCTTCTGGGGGAGTAATGGTGCAGGGGATATTTTCTTGGCACACTTTGGGCCCATTAACACCAATTGAGCATCATGTCAACACCCCAGCCTACCTGAGTATTGTTGCTGACCACGACCATCCCTTTATGACCACAGTGTACCCATTTTCTGATGGCTACTTCCAGCAGGATAATGCACCATGTCATAAATCCTCTCAGAATGGTTTCTTGAACATAACAATAAGTTGCACTCAAACAGCCTCCACAATCACCAGATCTCAATCCAATAGAGCACCTTTGAAATGTGATGGAATAGGAGATTCGCATCATGGACGTACAGCCGACAAATCTGCAGCAACTGCGTGATGCTAAAATGCCAATATTTCCAGTACCTTGTTGAATCTATGCCACGAAGAATTAAGGCAGTTCTGCAGGCAAAAGGGGGTCCAACCACGTACTAATATAGTGTAGCAAATAAATTGGCCAGTGAGTGTAAATTTTTCATGTTTACTGTTTTTTTGTTATAGTTAAGGCCTGTGATGTTATAGTTATGGCCTATTGTTATGGCCTATGATGTAATATGGCCCTTATTTTATACTTATTTTTCAAACATTTTATACATGTCTTTATGTGAAGCACGCAACCCGTGTTTTGCACCATGATGAGCAAAAAAAGCACAGCAGATATGATATGGTAACGAAGAACAAGCCATGAAATGTGCTGTGTTATCAAAGACCACATGTCCTTTTTTGAAAAGAAGAAAAAAAGATGCAAGTCTGCCCTTAGAAAATGTTGCTATTCTGGTTAAATGCCATAGATTACACACACAGACAAGTGACGCAAACTGAAAAGCACCAGCTGAAAATAAAAAAACACACTTCAAGTTAGCAATGACTATTCGAAAACTCCCCGATTATATAATTGTCATATTTGTGTCAAAGCGTTGGCTGTGTAGTGCACCAGCGTTCGCGAGGTTCAAAGCAATCATCTTTACCAGAGGGGATTACAGCTTTAAAACCAAAGTGAGTGTCCCATTCAGGAAGGGATAAAGCCCAGTGTACTAATCTGATGGAGCGGAGGTAGCTTGTACAAAGCCATCCATTAAAGCCACCAGCCACAGTCATTTATGTAGACTGCTAACTTTCTCTCTGACCCTATAGGCGCGCCTGAACATGTCAGCATTGTTCGCCTTGAGCAGAGCATGAGCTTGCCATGTGCACAGCTCGTATGCACAGCATGAGCGGCATTAGTCACTGCCGGAGTCATCAAGAGAAGAGAACATTACAGCAAACAGACGATTCGTATGCTGACTGTTTGACATACGGCTCCGTCCACACAGCCAGTAAAGTCATATGCAGCCTAAGGAGCGTGTTATATCATAATCTCTGACTGCCGTGATGTCTCTGCACATGTCACAATGAAGAATCAGCATTGAACTACATGACATGAATTGACTTCAGAAAAAATAATTTAAAAAATGAGATCTTTTTTTCAGTTTCTGCCAAAAATGTAAATTTACTTATTATTTAAACCTTTATGTATACTAAATAAGATATTTGAAAGAAAGCTGGAAATCCGTTACCATTGACATCCATAATAAGATAAACAAACACTATAGAAAGTCAGTGGTTACAGCTTTCTTCAAAATATCTTCTTTTGTGTTCTGCTGAATAAAGAAAGTCATACCAGTTTGGAATAACTAAAGGAAGAGTAAATAACAATATAATTTTCATTTTTGGGTGAACTATCTCTTTCAGTTGCCTTTCAGGTCTGTAAATAATTCTCCAAATCTTCTGTACCGTAGACACACCGTTTCACTGTTTTGATTCATTTCTAACACCATGTGTTAGGAAAAGCAGTGCTAGACTTCACGCTGTGCTGTCCCATGAAACGAGTAGAAGGTGTGCCCAAATATTCACTCCCACCTGCTTCAAGCACCAATTATTTTCCAAAACTGGATCGCAATGACACTCATCTAAAAATAAATCGACAGTACGACAGATTTTCTCCAACATCCACACATGAACCCTAAACAAAGTGTCTTTCTGTTCAATGTCACCAGCCTCTCTGAGGGAACAATTCAGTGCCAATACCCCGTTGGAAGATATAAAGCTGTAAACAAACCTGATGACGAAGAAAACACACCCTGTCCTAGATAAACAGTTATGCAATCCGTACTGGCTATACTTCCCCCCCAAAACACAAGAGCAATGCCAACATCGCAAGTCCCAAGGCTCTGCTTGAACAACTGATGTCTGCTGGATCACTGCACATGAAGAGGTGTGATTTTGGCAGTGTTGATTGCCGTTCAAAATAGCTTAACCTCAAAACAAAATTATGATCAAGACTTTTTTTCCACCCAAAATCAAGGTGTGTTTGGGAATGTTGCTTCAATCATGTCGGCAGCTACCAACATGTCAACACAACTTCATCTTATATTCTACTAATAATAGTATATATACATATACAGCACTCAGCATAATTGAGTACACCCCATTTTTATCTATTTCTCAGTGAATATACACAATGTATTTTAGTGCATTTAAACAAAACAGATTTATTAAACAGTTATATTTATTCAAGTAATATTTTAGTCACCAAACATATTTACAAATCGAAAGATAATACAATTAAATTTAAGCAAAATATTGCAAAACAAAAATACAACCTACAAAATTTCAACTAAATTTTTCAATTAATTTGTATTTAACATTTTTCTATAACATAAATACAAGTTTTTGGACCATTATCGTAACTTATTTTGTTAGATAAGCTCCAGATTTAGCTTTAGTACTGACTATTCTAATGTATATGCACACATATAATATTGTATAGCTTCCTATTAAAATATGAATTTAAAGATAGATTTGTGAGGGGTGTACATATATATGCCGAGCACTGTATATACACCACTGTTTTTTTATGTTCAAACCTCAAAATGATTAATAGAAAAATAAATAAACAATAAATAAATCATCGAGGATGTAAGTGCATATACATAAACAACAGCAACATTTATTTTAAATAATAAAAATATATAAATTACACTGGAATTATGTTATTGCATTTTGGAGACAAAACAAATCAGGTATTGCTAATGTTACAATTTTTTATGCGCAATTAAAATAGGTTTTTATTGAAAAATGCAACATGCATTGAAATCAAAATTAGCCTCTCCAACAGCAATGAACACTATTCTAATTAATATCACAAGATAATGCTTTGATTAATATTAATTAATTAAATAACATAACTGAAATACAAAATGAAAATAAAAAACAGCTATGTTGAAAACCATTCGTTAACTAAATATCTTTGCAAATATACCTCACAATAATCGTATATGTTGTTTGAACAATCATTTTTATAATCTGTCTTTCAAGAATATTAAAAAAAAAAAAAAAAAACGGGTCACATTCTCCTTTTGCCAAAAATGCTCCAAAACTAGGACACAATTATGAAAAATGACGCTTTGTTTTGTACCATGGAGGTTCGACTTTCACAAAAATCTGTTTTGAAAAACTAGTTTCGTGCTTGGTCAGCCCGTTTTTTAATGTTTTGGCGCGCGCGCCTCTTAATGAGCGCTGTCCGCGGTGCTGAAATCCACACAACAGGCACGAGCACGACCTTACGCTTTGATTTCTCTCTGAAACTTCGACCAACAAACAAACGCAAATTACACCAAAGCAAATATTAACGAAGTAAACCTGTGGGAGTTAATTGTCTAAAGCTCATGCTAGAAGCGGTGCAAAAAAAGCAAAACACCTACCTTGCACTTGATGAACCACGTTGGGGATGTTACTATCGCCTTGCCTCCTTCAGCTCTGATTTGGGTCACCAAATGCGCGTGCACGCAGCTCTAGAGTGAGTGAGTGAGTGAAGAAAAAAAGAACCTCATCCCTCATCAAAGATGGCGTACTCCCCTGACGTCATAATGACCCTCAACACTAGGGCGTGTCCATACAGTACCGGAGTGTGTAAATAACCCAGCCCTCTGTGACGTCACAATGACCCTCAACACTAGGGCGAGGCTGCTAGGGATTTGGCGTTCATTGATCCCTACTATATATTATGTTCGATTAGACATTGTGGGTTGTTTGGTTGGTTTGATGTACAGTGAGTGTGAAATGAAACGTTTTCCTTCTCATTTAACACAGCACCCAGTGACCTTGGGAGTCACCTACTGTAATAGATGTTGTCCTTGAGTGGTTCTAAACCCTTTTGACACTAAAGCTGCCTCAGTGTTTAATATTCAAACACAACCTCCTCCATCTACAAACATCAACAGATGCAATTAAATCTGTGAAATCATCATTTTGCATCTTACAGGAAATGAGTGTTTTTTCATTCCTTAATCAAATGATATTTTTATGCACAGTATAGTATATGCAGCTCTAGAAAAAGACCACTTCAAATTTATTTATTATTATTAAACCGGTTGTATGGTTTTTCCATTACTAGGTACATGTTGAGTAAAAAAATGTTTGTGCAAAAAGGTCTACATATTTACATATTTTTTATTTTAATCTTGGAAGATAGGTTATTTATATATATATAT
>CAIGQQ010032376.1:18285-32982 GCA_903798035.1 Danio albolineatus
ATATATATATATATATATATATATATATATATATATATATACTCAGCCCAGGACTGCAAAACTAGTCGTGAAGGTAAATTTTTGGAAAATAAAAGCTGAATAAACAAGTTTTTGATTGATGTATGAATTGTTAGGATAGGACGATATTTGCCAAAATACAACAAGCATAGAAGTATTTACTGTAAATATAACAACCAGTACCTTGCTTATTTTCTGCCATGACTTTGGCTCCAGCTGTGATGAGACACTCTACACTGCTGAATCGACAGCTTTCAATAGCTCTCATGAGTGGAGTTGCTCCATTCATTGCCACTGCATCCACCACGGCTCCAGATTGCACCAGCATGTTGATAATGTCTACATGACCAGCATGGGAAGCATGGTGGAGAGGTGTCCAGCTAAACTGGTCAACTGAATTGACGTCAGCCCTATGGAATCACAAAAGCAAAATAATCCTATAAATATGATCATCCAATTACATTATGTTAAAGGTCCAAATGCAAGTTTTTGACTCTTTTAATGCATAAACATACCATAATATATTAGCAGATATTTAAAAAAAATAACAACAATGCTAAAGTTTAAAAATGTGCGTTCCGTGGCAAAATGTCTGTCTTTGTTTTGGGCACATGTAACTCCTCCCACTGACAGTTTACCCAATTATATTTTGGCACCCCAGGTTGCCTTGAAGGAAAACACACGGTATATTATTTCAGTCATGAAGCTACCGCAAAGTAAGTGGAATGTAAGGCAGAAAATTCAACCTCTGGAGGACACTGACAGCACCCGAAATGAAACGCAGATTCAGAGTTATAAAAATCCACATAAAGTGTTTTTAATGAGCAAATAATATAAATATTACAAACGTAAACATCAGCTGATTAGCTTACAATGTAAGGCTTGATTGTCAGGAAAAATAACCCTTAAAACAACCCCCCTCCATTCATTTTTCTTCGGCTTAGTCCTTTATTTATCAGGGGTCACCACAGCGGAATTAACTGCCAACTATTCCAGCATGTTTTACACAGTGGATGCCCTTCCAGCCACAACCCATACACTCTCACACACTCACTCATACACTTAGGCCCAATTTTACCCAATTTACCTACAGCTCATGTCTATCACATATATACTGTGATGGGAATCCACGCAAACAGAGGGAGAACATTCAAACACAGAAATGCTAACAGGCCCATACGGAACTCGAACCAGCAACCTTCTTGCTGTTAGGTGAAAGTGCTAACCACTTAACCACCGTGCCACCTTCAAAACTCCTCCAATATTTAAATTTTGGATTGTCAATCCTACATACTGCACTTTTAATAAACATCACAAAGATACTTCCATTTTTCTCTAAGTAACATGTATTAACTAGTGAACTTACCCGAGTGAAATGAGGAATTCAGCTACTTGGTAGTTTCCACAGCTGCATGCTGTCAAAAGTGGAGTCTTATAGAATTGATCTTTGATATTAACAGGCACTTTTTGGGCAAAAGCCAGTCTTAGAGACTCTAGATCTCCATTCCTCACACAGTAATTAATATTACTATAGATCTTTTCCGGCTCGATATACCAAGCCGAATCATTCTCAATGTGGTGAGTTGATGGTTGGTCTTGGTTGAAGGGTTTGGTGTGAGTAAACTTCTGGCTGATCTCGATCATGTAGTAAGGTAGCCCACTGTCTTCTCTTTTGCAGATCAGCTCAGGTGGCATCGTACATATGGGCAATAATGAGGTACATTTATCTCTCTTCTTTTCCTTGGGGCCCTTTCCTTTTTTAGGCGGCTTTGGAGCATAGGATGAGATGACAAAGGGCTTTTGGAGGTATTTGAGGCCTTTGAAAAACTCATTTAGATTGATGACACTTTCGTGGTTTTTGTCATGCTGCTTGATTATCCTCTGCAGGTTCTCATTACTCACTGGTGCTTGATTCGTGGACAGCAAAGACACAAATGTCTCCAGGGAAACTGTTTGAACAGGTTTACCCAGCTCTACAGCAGTTTCAAAAGATCTGCGCAAGGCTGCCTCATGTTCACAGGACCAGTCGTGAAGCGTGATGGCCCAGGGTTCATTGGGGTTTATGGCATCAGGTGCAGAAAACTTCACATGCCTTTTCTCTGCTTTCTTAAGCTCCTTCAATGCAGCTTTGTGGCCGTTGCTTTTGGCGATTTGGCTTGGAAGTTGACCTTCCAGATTCTTCAGTTTAGGATTACATCCTATTGTGGATACAGAAAAACAAAAAATATATATTTGATGTAATATACAGCTAAAGTCAAATTATTAGACCGTGAAATTTTATTTCTTAAAAAAATATTTTGCCTGTGTTGTTTAGTGAATTTTTCAATTTTTTTAAATAATAGTGCTAATAAATTTCTAATCAATAATTTAACTACTTTAAAACTAATATAACTGCTTTTATTCCAGCCAAACTTAAAGACATAAGACTTTACATTAGAGAATATTATAGGAAATTCTATGAAAACGTACTTGCTCGGTCAAACATCACTTGGGAAATAAAAAATTAACAGAAGGACTAATAAATTTGACTTTGACAAATGCCATAAATAGGGTGGCACTGAAATCAAACTTCGGTCAGTACTGATAACTCTTTATATTCTTTATATTTAAAAAAAGGGTTTCAGGAGAGTTATTACAACCTAACAGACACCTCTTCCTCCTCACCATTTCTGTTTGTTGCCATAGCATTGTCAAAACTGACAGCTGGAGAGGCGTAGTTAAGAGTGTGAACCACGCTCAATACCTCAGACAGACGTAAACTGAGAATTTAACTGAAAACAAACAGGTTTGTCAGATTTCAATTTTAGATTACGAGGGAAAAACTATTCCCTTGGCTATTCCCTTCATTCCCACAGATGAATTGTTCACCTTAAAACCAGCAATGTGAGCTAACAAAATCAATATGGTTAGTTTTGAGCTCATGGTACTTTAATGACTGGCTCTTTTTCTCCATTTTTATGAAATAATAGAAAACCTTTAGATCATACCTCTTTGAGCCAGGAATCTACAGCACTCATTGAACCCACCGGCAGCAGCAAAGTGCAGTGGTGTGTCACCCTTTGTTGTGCTTATACAAAAGTCAGCCGAGTATGCTGACAGAACCTGTAAAACCTATATAAAACAAAGACAGGAATACTCTTCGAAGTGAAACAATGCCACATTTTGCATAATGCAATTGAATTACCTCAAGAAAACCTCGTTCTGCAGCAA
Source organism: Danio albolineatus (assembly GCA_903798035.1). Taxonomy (NCBI): domain Eukaryota; kingdom Metazoa; phylum Chordata; class Actinopteri; order Cypriniformes; family Danionidae; genus Danio; species Danio albolineatus. Next base: position 21,514 of record CAIGQQ010032376.1, read on the forward strand.
AGTGTGCAGCACACTGTCCTTCTTCATCAACTAAGTTAGGATTCCCTCCTCTTTGTGAAATGGCTCTTACAAGCTTTACCGCACCGGCTTTAGATGCCTCCATGAGAGCAGAGCATTGCGTCACCTATGGGGCACCAACAGGACAAACTATAATGATACCACTTCATCAAATTTCCCATTTGTCTATTAAAACGCTGTAATATTTTGTCTCTGTCAAAGACCCTTGTATAATGATTGCTTTTTTTTAAATGGGTGAAAAATATGAGGAGGCGTATATTCGAAACCTGATCAACTGCATTGGGATCAGCTCCTTTCTCCAGAATATTTATGCACAGGTCTTCACACTCCTTTGCATTCTCACAGGCGAACACAAGAAGTGGCTTCCCTGAATTAGAAACGTTGTTGAAATTTGCATTGCTGGTGAGCGCCATCTGTAGGCAGAGAGCGTGTTCTTTGGATGGATTGATACAGTAAAACAGCACCCCTGCAAATGAAACAATAGAAGTTTAGTATATATTCTAACCACATGCTTAGGACTACACGATATTGCACAAAAATGGCATTGTAATATTTTCTTTTACTGTGACAAATATATTGCGATATGAAATATATTTCACCACATGGATCGAAGAGTTCTATTTGTGAAGAATTCATTATATCAGAATGGTTGGTGTGAGTTTGTAGGGGAGTGCATCTACATACATTATTTTAAATTCTACTGTAAATTATAAACTAAATTAAAAAAAATAAAATTTAGCAAGAATAGTACTTTATATTTTTCTGAGAAGTCTTAATGGCAGTTAGACACATATACTGAAAATTTACAGTTTTCACTATATAAATGAAATGTAATTAATCTTTGATAAAGCTACAAACATTGTTTCTTGTGCCTGAAAGCTTAAAAATCACTTGAGATGTTTATGCAAAATATAAGCTTTAAATCCCACAATGGTTAAACTTTGAAATTAATCTACACATTATAAGTATTCCAAACTGTGGCTCCTTGTCAACAATAATCCCTACTTGACATCGAAGAACCTGTGATGTGACTGTTGCAGGTTTGCACAATGCAATGTCGATGCTGAAACAATATATTGTGCAGCCCTATTTTCAACGCAGCTTCCATGGGATTTTGTACTACAAAGAGGAATTCATACTACAAAAGCAATTATAGTTCTGGGATGCAAGTTTTTGTAGTGTAGTTAAAAAATATACACTGAAAATGACCGATTGTTTCACTAAGACCTGTACAGTATTACTTGGCTGGAATTGTGTACAAGTCTTTAAAGCTGCACTGAAACTGCAATTTGCTACTATATGTCCAATATATGGAGAAAAATGTTCTCCTCAAAAACCTTAATTCTTTCTGACTGCAGAAAGAACAAAGAAATTAACATGTTGGTTGGAGTAAGCAAACAATCAGGAAATTTTTAATCTAATGTAATAATTTCTCTCCTAGTTGGTCCAAAATGCTGCTGCTAGATTAATTTGTAATAGTAGGAAATATGACCAACTTACCCCTTTTCTAAAGGGCGTCCATTGAACGCCCATATAATTCCCATCATAATCTAACCTCAACCTATCTCTCCGAGCTGTTGCATGTTTACACTCCTGTAAGATCTTAAGATTGAGTTCTCAGTCCAGACTCAAAGGTAGAGGTGACAGAGCTCTGTCCTCAGTTATGGACCACTTTGGCCCATTGAGATTGGCCCTTGGCTCCATCTCTATCTATTTTTAAATCACCTATTTAGCTTGGCTTTTTAATATTATTTTAATAGTCCTTTCTACTGCTACATATTTTAAAAATTCAGTCGTTTCTTTTGTCTTATTTTATCTTTTTAAATTCTGTCTTTTTATTTTACTTTGTCGTATGTACAGCACTTCTGTGAGTCTTGTGACTGTTTTTAAATGTGTTTTATAAATAAATAAACTTGAACTAAAAGGATAGTTCAACCAAAAATTAATTCTGCCAACCTTTACTAGTTTTAAAACTTTATGAGCTCAACCTGTTTAAGTCTAAGCTCTATAACCATACATTTCGACAGTATATGTTCTCACCTTTGCCCTCTTTATCTGTGCAGTTCATATCTGCATACCCTTTGATCAAAATATGCACAATATTATAGTAGCCCAACTGTGCAGCCAGCATGAGCGGTGTGCAGCCCTTCTTGTCCTGTATGTCAGGATGGGCTCTCAAAGACAGAAGGAACTGTACCAGCACTTCATCTCTATCCACAGTTGCCTGATACAGGGCACCGAGTCCATGTTTGGGTTCAGTCAGGTTTATCAGGTTGAATACACCTGCACAAACCATCTTTTTTATCTGTGATTTGTTCTTCTCCCGTACATGTTGCAGAAGTTTGTAGATCTGGAGGATCTCCACATTACTGTTCGCCATCCTCGTAACCACACTTTCTGAAGCCATCTCTATTTCTTGATTCGTGGTCTTTTTTCAGAAAGAATAAATAGCATTAACGTTAATACAGCAAATCAGATCATGTGTACATTCAAATTTTTAGAATTGACAAAGCTAGCTGTGCCTTGATGTAAGATAAACAAGGGCAGATTTAACCAATAGGCGAGATAAGCAGCCATTTAGGGCCCTAGGAAATCAGGAGGCCCTATACAATTTTCTATAAATAACATACTGTAGTCATTCATTCATTCATTTTCTTTTCGGATTAGTCCCTTTATTAATCCGGGGTTGCCACAGCGGAATGATCCGCCAACTTATCCAGCATTTGTTTTACGCAGCGGATGCCCTTCCAGCTGCAACCCATCTCTGGGAAACATCCAGACAAACTCATTCGCACTCACACACTACAGACAATTTAGCCCACCCAATTCACCTGTACCACATGTCTTAGGACTTGTGGGGGAAACCAGAGCACCCAGAGGAAACCCACACAACCACAGGGAGAACATGCAAACTCCACGCAGAAATGCCAACTGATCCAGCCGAGGCTCGAACCAGCGGCCTTCTTGCTGTGAGGCGAACGTGCTACTCACTATGCCACCTTGGCGCCCACATACTGTAGTTTTCTATCATATTTTCTATGGTGAGGGTCTAACAAATAAAATTATGTAAATATTGCATCAGTGCAAATGGGTCCCCCTCCCCCAATCATGAATCAGTCCAGCAATAAAATCAGGTAAAGATTTTGTTTTAAAAACAAAAAAGTTTATTTATTATCTTTAGTTTGAGTCTTTTTTTTAAAAAAGAATTTTAAGAATCAACTCACTTAAAATGTAGAGATTACATTAGGATAAAAATCTAGAAACAAGATAGATAGATAGATAGATAGATAGATAGATAGATAGACAGACAGACAGACAGACAGACAGACAGACAGACAGACAGACAGACAGACAGACAGACAGACAGACAGACAGACAGACAGACAGACAGACAGACAGACAGACAGACAGACAGATAGATAGATAGATAGATAGATAGATAGATAGATAGATAGATAGATAGATAGATAGACAGAGAGACAGATAATATAAGGGGGAATATTAAGACTGTTGGACCCCATGGCTGGAATAGCTTAGGGCCCCCAAATCATTAAATCCACCACTGAACATATATACATAAAATATAAAAAGTATTTAAATAATATTTAATCTTAAAGACTGGATATAACTTTTTTAAAACGTAGGCTCAACAGCTGTGGTTCGTTTGTTGTCATTTAAATCAGATGCAAACTCCAATTGACTTAACTGCTAAAATTGGTCAAAATGTTCTTAGAGTTGAATTTATGAAACTGCCTCCAAATACAGTACATATGTATGAGTATGTCGACATACTCATACATTATACAAACACGTAAATGTAAGTTTAGAAAGTCAGCAGGTAACGTTAGTATGCTTACCAAAACTCTGGCCACCTATCAGCCCGCAGGGAACTGCCAAAAATCCAACAGTACTTGTATATTTATAAAAGATAACGATGAATAAATTATCTGAATGTCCGTGGCATAAAATACGTTTGAAAACAATTACAGGCATTACAGCACAAAAAAGTAACGGCAAGAGCTCGGGTCGAGACTCGGTAAACTTCGGAAATCATCGTGCCTTTCACTGCGTTCGCGCTGATTCTTTCGGAAACACTCGGTAAAAGCCGTCACACTTCGTGTCCGTGTTTACCTCTCCCATTCACTCAGAAAGAAAAATCTTCGGAATAGTGTGACGCTATGACCTCTCCTCCCAGGTCCATAGTTCAGCATTTCTTTCTGCAGGGAGAATATGGGAGAGAAAAAGATACTCTGCATTGGTTTGGTGTGTCTGGATATCATAAATGTTGTGGATAAATACCCGGAAGAAGATACTGATACCAGGTAGGAAATTCGACTGTCATCCCACAGCTTGTACAGTATTCCTATATTAGTGCACGATTTGCGTTAGCATTCCAAAAGCATAACCAGCCACAGACTTGACAAACCCTGCAGTTAATGTTGCATCACCGGTGTCATAAAATAACGCAATTGTTGATCATGTTAGATGCGTGTCTCAGAGATGGCAGAGAGGAGGAAACGCATCAAACACGTGCACTGTTTTGTCTCTTCTCGGGGCCCCGTGTGCATTTATGGGGTCTTTGGCTCCTGGACCAGTAGCTGAGTAAGTGTTTTCTACCTACTGTTGTACAACGGCATTTTCAGGGTTACTATTTACTATAAACTTCCATTGGTTAATAATGTATTTACTAACATGAACACTGCATTCATAACAGTATTTATTCATATTTGTTAACAATTATATAGTTGACTAGCACCACTTTGGATTTTACAGATGGATTAGTAAATGTTGAACTATGATTAATAAGTATTGCTCATTCTTAGTAAATAGATTAACATTAACCTATTGCAAAGTGTGACCATTTTCAGAATAATAAGTTACATATTTGATACAGATTACAATATATACACTGGAAATAATAACATACAACATAACACAATGTACAATTTAATAATGCAGCATAAAAATGATATATTTATGTGTTTGAGTAAAACTTTATATTGATTTTAGACAATGTAATGTCAACATATTGTTCTTCAGAAGAGTTTAAAAAAATCAATATGGGGTTGAGAACCCTGAATATACAGTACATGTAAGTGCACAGATACTGGTACGTACAATGCATTTACACTTAATTTTAGGCTTGAAAGTTTTAAAAATACACCATACAATGAATATTGTTTTGCCAATGAACAAAGACTGAATAAATGAGAAGTTTATATGCATGATGCATTTCTGAAAAAGTCACATACAAAGTCACTATACTGTAAGTGTTTCTCTATTTTTCTAATTATTTAAAGTAAATAAACTTTAAAGTTTGTCTTTTTATTGATGTGTTTTTATTTTACAACTACAAGTAAAAGTTTGCAGTTGTTTTTATTTTTCATCCTGTGGCTGAAACAAGCTTCCATACTTTTCAATTCCTCTCACAACTTTCCGAAGCTCACACTTTTTCTTCGATTATACAGTAGCTGTACACTTAAGTTCTGTATGCATACTTTTCCTTGCTAATGTGTTCTTCTAGCTTCGTCTTGAATGACTTTCAAATGTACAAGATTGACATCTCTCTTCTTCTGGAGCATGCTGAATGCTCCTTTCCAGCCTCTGTAGTAATCAGCAGTGTGACCACAGGAAGCCGTACAATTCTGCATATGAACAGGTTTGTGTGTGTGAGTTCATGTGTAAGTACGAAGCTCTTTCCTTACAGGAACAACTATTCCAGCTGAAATATTCCAGATTGCATCAAAACAATGAGTCAAAAAAGCTAACTCTGTGTGATGATGCTTTTTACATTTCTAAAGGTGCACTGAAGGTGCATGGTTCGAAGTTCAGTGCAGCACGCTTTGTGAGCCTGAAATCAGTAAAGTAGTGACTCAGTAGTGCATATGGGTCACTGCAGTACCTTTCTGTTTGCTGTGCTAGCTTCATCACGGGGGATTTTGCACGGCGCGGGGTGGACATTTCTGGTGTGGCTTGGCAGAAGTGGGGTGAGACCCCGTGTGCCTGTTGTGTGGTGTGTCCTGCCAATGGCTCTCGCACTGTCGTGCTCTCAGACACGTAAGAGCAACATCTAAAAGTTACAATAATCATAACATAATCAAAGTCAGAAGGGTGAATTATAATAATCATAATCTATGAATGTGCTGTCGTAATTGACATTCATTTAGCCTTGAAGTAGTTGCCATTAACAAATCACAACAATTTGACATTGCATGCATTTATTTGAGTGCTTATGATTATTTTTGTGGCAAATTATTATCAGTTAATTTAATTTGCAAGATTATTTTATTCATTTGATTAAACAACACACAACAGCACACAATGTCAAAGCTTACTAGCTCACTTGCAGAGTGCAACTTGCAGGTTCTGGAAGCAAAAACTCCATTCCTTTTTTTCAGATTTTTTCAAAATAATAACTGATACTGTTTTAAAGGCAGATCTGTTTTAGTAAAAGTCTGAGGTTGTTAATGTCAAATGTATATGTTCACAATAAACTTTTTTTGTTTGTTTGTTATTTATGCTTCTGAATTGCATTATGGGACTTTGATATTTACTCCAACAACTTCTTATGTTGAAACTTTTGAAAAAGTTATGTTTTTTTGACATTTTAAGTAGTTGGTGTTATAGTACAACAGCCCGAAAACAAACTGCCACTACTTTCCCTGTTATATTATTTTTAATACAATATATAGTTTCACACTACTAAAATGGCAATAAAAGTAACTTTTTTAAACTGCGCACTTAAATTTTCAATATCAAAGGTCGACATAATGCAATTCATAACTGTAAATAATGAAAATGTTAATTATAAAATACAGAAACTGTTAATTAATGGATACTTTTACAGTGTACCTTACTTATGATGGTATGCAAAAAAAAATTATATTACAGTCATAGATAGAAAATGGCAAAAGATTTCTTTAGTTCCAGACACTATCATTAAGCATCAGGCCGATCACTGTAAAATCTGAATATAATGATGGGCGGATCGATCCTGAAGTATCGATATTTTCGATACTGGGAATGTATCAAAAGGATCGATCCTTAAGTAAAAGTATGGATCTTTTCTGGGGGTTTTCTTACTGAGTAAAACATCTCAATAATTATAGCGCCACACATATAATATAAATATTTACTTTAATAGGAACACGAATGGGAACTATAATATCCTTCCGCTGTATCTCCGCTAATGGGTCAGTGTTAGCTCACGGCTCAGTAGTACAGACACCACACACATACACCCAGCGCAGGTTGTAAAACTTTGGCAGAATCCTTTAAGAAATCCGGTCATTATCCAGCTAACCAAGTGGGAATTGTTTTACAAAAAGTAAAGTTCAATACAGACAGCCAGTTTATATTAAGTTTTACCTGATGTATGTTCATATGAACACACAGATGCACACACTGTAAATATAATATGCTGAGGGGGAATCATTATATATTATTCTTTGTAATATTAATATGCCAAAGCTGAGGGGGAATCCTACTCTAAACTCTGTCATTTATGTAATTTGCGTAAATTGGCACATTTCAGATTTCTGTTACATTTCACAGGGTTCAGAAAAATAGACTGTAGACCACTCAAGTAAAGACTAAGTAGTTTAGTTTAAACAGTTTTAAATAAACTTGTTTATCAAATAAAATACAAAGTTTAGGTACACATAATAACTGGAAGAGATGTACTTTTTTAATTAAACAAGGTTTCTGCAGTGTATTATTTTTCGTCATATATGGTGCCATGCAATTTTAGTTCTGTTATTTAAATAAATGTAAAAAGGAATCATGTGTTTTGTGTTTAATTGAAAAATAATAATAATGGTGATGATAATAATAATTATAATATTATAATAATAATTATATTATAATAATAATTATAATAGTTGTGATAACCATTTTTTTAATCACTATAAAATATTTAATTAAAGTATTGGTATTGGTCTCGATATCGACGATACTTGTCTTGACATACTTGGTATCGGATCAGAAACAAAAATATTGGTATCGCCCATCCCTACTGAAAATATATTTGTGCATGTATTGTAATAATTTTCATAATAATTAAGAGTTCTCTTACAGTACATATGCAATATTTCTCTATATTTTAAATTATATTAAGCAGTGGTTTGGATTGTAATTTGTTTCCTCATTAACTCCTTAGTCATGTATCTTTGTTTTTTTCATATAATTTTAAAGGTTTGTAATGTTGGTTTGGTTCACGACCTTGTAACACTTTCACAAAAACCTTTTTAAACTCTCTATTGGAAAAACGAATGGGGAAAATACTTCTGGAAACAGCACTGCTGAAATAGTTGATGGGCACTAATTCACTCTATTCCATGGCTGTCTTGAATCCTAAACCGAATGCTAAGTTTCTACTTTCTATGTCCAAATATTTCAATTTAATGACCACTAAACAGCACAACTGAGCAATTACTGCCAACTGCATTTAGTGCATAGCTTTACCACATAATCATACTATTTCATCTCAAATCAATATAGAATTGTAATTGTTTCTATTTATTTGTCAAGCAGCCGTGTAATAAGTGGGATGATCCAGTTAGACGCTCATTATCCCAAAATGAACCTCATGCAGAATGATACAGAACTCTCTGCTGAGGTTTATTTTTCTTGACTAGTGGACTGTACATTATCATTTAGTTTTATTTGCTTTGTCTATAGCAAACTAACATATTAAAACAGCACTTATTTTCATTTCTGCCTTAAATAATACTTCTCATCACTAAAACCTGTTTTGAAAACTTCACAATCCTTTCCTTCTTTATGATGAGAAGCACACATTGGTTTATAATCACTGTTATCTTAAAATAACAGCCCAAAGCTGACTATTTGTCCGCGCTGATGACTGTTATCGAATGCTTTTCTGTATACAAACTGACAGGCGTCCGCTCTAAAGCAGCAATCTAAGGTTTTTCCATTACAGATCTTGCACTGATTCACTTTGTAAGTATAAATAGTTTTGTATTATATGATTAGAGCGAAATCATGTCAAAATATTGGAGAGTGATTATGATCTATCAAGAGTTCTCATACACTGACCATTCTGTGAACACTGATTGTTATAATCTAAAATCTAAAAAAGCACTTTCATCAGCCATTCTCTCTGTTTAATCAGAAACTTGCCAGATGTTTCTGTGGAAGATTTTTCAAAGGTGGATCTGAGCCAGTACAAGTGGATCCACTGGGAGGTGAGAGGGTCCGCCAAATATCTTTCATTTGCTACATATTAAAACACACTGAAACGTCAGTTAGTTCCTTCTGATGTTTATTTTATTCCACAAGTGGAAAGCTTAGAGCTGATTGTTTTATGAACATGTTGTCAGGGCCGTAACGCTGACGAACAAGTGAAGATGATTGAGAGGGTGAGAGAGTATAACAAAAAGCAAGACGAGAAGAACAGAATCACCATCTCTGTGGAAATCGAGAAGACCAGAGAGCTGCTCTACCAGCTTTTCCCTCTGGGTGATTTGGTACGAATAAACTCATGTGAATAAAAAGTTTAGAATTACTTTGATTTTAATTAATTCATTAGTTTTATTTAGTGGATTATTAACTTTGGATTTATTGATTGAATAATAGTCAAATGTTGATTGAGAGTTTGGCCAGTTTACATTATTAAAAATGATTGATCATCTAATCAGCATATTAAATGATTTCTGAAGGTCTTTTGTCCAAAGACTTGCCTAATTATCTTTAGTTAAGAATTTAAATTGGACTTTAAGCTGAATACTACAGGGTTCCCACGCTTTTTGAAAGTAGTCAAGGCCTGGAAAGTACTTAAAAACAAACAGGTCCTTGAAAGTGCTTGAATTATTCATTCATTTTCCTTTGGCTTAGACCTTTTATTCATCAAGGGTTGCCACAGTGCGATGAACCACCAACTTATTCAGCATATGTTTTACACAGCATATGCCCTTCCAGCTGCAACCCAGTACTGCGATACATCCACACTCATTCACACACATACACTACAGCCAATTTAGATTATTCAATTCACCAATAGCACATGTCTTTGGACTGTGTGGGAAACCGGAGCACCTGGAGGAAACACACACAAACACGGGGAGAACATGCAAACTCTACACAGAAATGCCAACTGACCCAGCCGGGACTCGGAACAAGTGATGTTCTTGCTGTGAGGCAACAGTGCTAACCACTGAGCCACCATGTCACCCTGCTTAAATTATATTTGACATAAAATATGTTTATGGTGTTATTTCAACAATTGTATTGTGCAGCTGTCAAAAAACTGAATGAAAAAAATCTTAAATTTAAATCTGACAAATACAGCACATTTAACAAATATTTTAGAAACCACATTTGAATATTATCGATATTGAATTCAACTAATTTTATTTAAGCTTTTTCAACATGACTGATTAAAACGGTCAATGTAAATATTAACTGCAAGTAAAGTATTCAGACTTTAATAGTACAACATATACTTGGGTGTGAATTACAAAGGAGCTTGATTTAAAATTAACAGTGCTTTGAAAAGTCATTGAAAATCTGAATCTGGTGACCCTAAAAGACTGGGAAGCCAGATAGTAGTATCTTACAAATTTACTAGTAAAATATTATGTGCTGTCATCATGTCAATGACAAGAAATTAGCTATTAAAACTATTGTTTAAAATGTGTTTTAAAATCTTCTCCATTAGCAGCACTTGGGAAATATTAGGAAAATAATTCAAATTTCACAGGAGGGCTTACAATAGTTTGTTTTCACCTTTTACTGGGTAATAAGTTTACTAAAATATTCCAATAAGTTAAGCTTCCAATACTGCACTGTTACTGGGAGCTGGAATAAAAAAAATCTAATAAATACAAATTTATATAGTAAACACAAAATTTAATAAATGAACATGCAAGAAGCTTAAGATCTAAATAAGCATTTTGTGTGTGTGTGTGTGTGTGTGTGTGTGACTTTGCTTTTCAATTCTGTGGAAATCTAAATGTAATGCATTATATACAAACCAACTAATATGTTTCAGACATGTTTGGACACTCCGTAACCGGTCTATCTGTATTTGCTTTCACTCAGGTCTTCGTTAGTAAGGATGTGGCCCAGCACTTTGGGTTCGACTCAGCTGCTGCAGCACTGAAGGGTTTCAGTGGTCGACTGAAAAAGGGGTGAGTCTGTCTCCTAAAGCGACCACTAGATGTCACTAGTGTTACAAAAATTCTACTATTATGTGTCAGAATCGCAGCTTAAAGGGAAAGTTAACTCAAAATAGAAATTCTGTCATCATTTACTCATGCATCACAAACCTGTTTGATTTCCCTCTTCTGTTCAACACAAAAGAAGGTTTAAAAACTGTTGGAAACCATTGACTTGACTAGAGTATTTGTTTTTCCTACTATGGAGGTCACCAGTTTCCAACAATTTTTTTTTGGATGCCTTGGAACTATACATTTAAGAAAGTGTGCTTTT
>CAIGQQ010032377.1:2398-15331 GCA_903798035.1 Danio albolineatus
ATATATATATTTTTTTTTTTCACAAACTTGACTGATTGTTGTTTATATGAATACTGAAAGCTGTTTTTACACATAAGCATTCGAGTTGCAATAAGCCACAAAAGTGAAGTGGACTAAGCTCTTGCACACTGAGGTTTATGCTTTGTTTATGTGCTGCAGAAAGACACCTGTCAGTTTGTTTCATGTCATTTTCATGATTCATCAAACACGTCTCGCACTTTCTTCTCGCTCATCCATGTTCCTTTGCTATCCTAAGGCAGTATCTAGCAGTACTGCACTGCACGGATATTTTAACAGTAAATATACAGATTTTTTTTTCTTCCAAATATTTCCTAAGCGATGTTTAACAGAGCAAAGGATTTTTCACAGTATTTCTGATAATTTTTTCTTCTGGAGAATGTCTAATTTGTTTTATTTCGGCTACAATAAAAGCTTTTGATTTTTTAAAGACCATTTTAAAGGTGCAGTACTGTATGTAAGTTTGACACCCAGTGGTTGAACTAAGTATTGCACTCCTGGATCAAAACAAACACAAGCGCAGGTTGCCATATTGAGGACAGGAGCGAGTGATTTAAACCGTGTTCTAAATAAAGCAACGGTACCCGATAGAAGGAATATTTCCCATATTAAAAGGAGTTTTTGTCCTAATAAACACTTCAGATTGATAAATTAGAAACGGTTTCTATTTCTCACCGGTGAACAACAGAAAACTATGACAATGATCACCTCAAGTACACCTCATGTGCTTTATTCAGTGTTAAATGCTAACAATGTGAGTTTGAATGCCATTTTATATGACATTTATAAATGAAATACACGTTTTTGGGCAGGTTAAAATGACCAAAACAAAGACAGCATTCCAGCATGGAAAATACATTTTCAAAGCAGAATATCTGACTTCAGCATTGTTTTTCAGATAAACAAGAATGTTCATTTAGCATATGTTTCTTTAAGGTCAATATTATTAGCCCCCTTGCAGCAACGTTTTTTTTTATATTTTTTGCCTACAGAACAAACCATCATTATATAATGGCTTGCCTAATTAAACTAACTTGCCTAATTAACCTTGTTAAGCCTTTAAATGTCACTTTAAGCTGAATACTAGTATCTTGAAAAATTTCTAGCAAAATATTATGTACTGTCATGATTCAAAGATAAAAACTATCAGTTATAAGAAATTAGTTATTGTAACTTTTATGTTTAGAAATGTGTTGAAAAAAAATCTTTCCATTAAACAGAAATTCGGAAAATAAATATACAGAGGGGCTAATAATTCAGGAGGGCTAATAATTTTGACTTCAAATATATATAAAAATATTAACTGCTTTGAGAATACATTTTTTTACAAAATGGAAAACCGAAAAAACAATTTTTTGCCCAACTCTAGAGGTCAGTGAGATAAACGGCTGTCACTCAGTGTTTCTCTGTCTCCTGCTGTCTGAAGTGTATTAAACCCGTCAGGCTGTGTCACGTTGGTCATGCCAGGCGACACCAGGCCACAGATTAAACCCACCACTCAAAGAGGATTTATGGCCTACTGGCTCTCTTGACATCGAGCTTACTGAGTTTTCACACTCCTTCTGTTGGATTCGCAGTACTTTGAAAGAAATATATCATTTATATTACGTACCTGCACTGCCAGTTTAACAAACCAGTTCATTCATTCATTTTCATTCGGCTCACTCACTTTTTTTTATCAGGGGTCACCACAGCGGAATGAACCACCAACTATATGTCTTCCAACCCATTACTGGGAAACACTCATACACTCTCGCATTCACACACACTTATACACTACAGCCAATTTAGTTTATTCAATTCACCTATAGCTCAATGTCTTTGGACTGTGGGGGAAACCGGAGCCCCCAGAGGAAACCCTTGTGAACACACCTGTTCAGTGAAACTCATTCTTTGTATTTTTGTTAATAATTTTAAAACCATGAAACTACTAAACTTAACCACTATCGTACTACAGTGGGTGGGTGTAGTGGGTAGCACGTTCACCTCATAGCAAGAAGGTCGCTGGTTCGAGCCCTGGCTGGGTCAATTGGCATTTCTGTGTGGAGTTTGCATTTTTTTCCCTGTGGTTGAACCCTCCGGGTGCTCCGGTGTCCCCCACAAGTCCAAAGGCATGTGGTACAGGTGAATTGGGTAGACTAAAGTGTCAATAGTGTATGAGTGTGGAATGGCATCCGCTGCGTAAAACTTATGCTGGATAAGTTGGCGGTTCATTCCGCTGTGGCGACCCCAGATTAACAAAGGGACTAAGCCGAAAAGAAAATGAATGAATGAATAAGTAGGGGCGTCACGGTGGCGCAGTGGATAGCACAATCGCCTCACAGCAAGAAGGTCGCTGGTTTGAGCCTTGGCTGGTTCAGTTGGCATTTCTCTGTGGGAGTTTGCATGTTCTCCCCATGTTCACGTGGGTTTCCTCTGGGTGCTTCGGCTTCCTCCACAGTCCAAAGACATGTGCTATAGGTGAATTGGATAAAACAAAATTTGCCAGTGTATTAGAGTGTGTGTGAATGTGAGAGTGTATAGGTGTTTCCCAGTGCTGGGTTGCAGCTGGAAGGGCATCCGCTGAGTCCGCTGTGGCGACCCCTGATAAATAAGGGACTTAGCTGAAGGAAAATAATGACTGAATGGTATATATTCAAGTACTAAACTGTTTTATATCTGATATACTATCGTATCCAGTTCTACTTTGACCATACAAATAACAACCAAAATTATAAAAACTTTTTGACGCATATCTACATAAATATTGCAGTTAATGAATTAAATGCTGTGTAAAAACATTTGGGATTATCTCGCTTGGCCTGACAGCAGCATGACCCAGGGCTGAAAACTTTTTAAGATTTCGTTCTTCCAGCCCAGTGTTCTCTGGCACTGGGACGGCTTTAATTATAGTCCAATGTGATGTTTACTCTTGCAGAAGTGCCTTTATGCATGATTTAGTCTCATGCCACACCAAATGTTCCCTTAATATGCAGCATAATCAGATCTCATTTCGAGCAAAACCGCGTCACAGGATATTCCAGCTGTGACCTCCATCTGAAGCCAATACCTCACTGGATGTCAGTAAAAGCAAAGGGCTACCATTACCTGATCTCAAGATCCCTAGACGGCCATTAGACAGCAGATCCTGATCAGTTTAACACTAGAACCGCCACAGGGTAACATTTATCCATTACGGTTTCTCAAATGCACATACTGTAACTGATTTGCAGCAAAACATTTCATAGACCTCTCATAGTCTTATGCTTTAGCTAAAATCGTGTCGATTACAACCCCCATTGTTAAAAATTACTTATATATACAACATTAAAAACAGATTTACACATATAAGTGCACACAAATCCACCTATACACGCCTTTATTTTCATACTACTTATTAATTCATTTTTCTTTGTTTTAGTTTCAGAGGTCACCACAGCAGAATGAACCGTCAGCTATTATACACAGCCCCTCCAGCTGCAATCCAGTACTGGGAAACACCCATATACACCCATTCAGACACACACACACACATACACTATGGATATTTTAGTTAACTCAATTCACCTATACCGAATGTCTTTGGACTGTGGAGGAAACCGGAGCACCTGGAGGAAACCCACGCAGACACGGGGAAAACATGCAAACTCCACACAGAAATACCAACTAGTCAAGTTAGAACTCGAACCAATGACCTTCTTGCTGTGAGGCCACAGTGCTAACCACTGAGCCACCGTGCCGCCCTCCATGCTACTTAAGTTTTAGCGTTTCATGCTGCTAGCCTTTCAACCAGTTATTAGTATGTCAAAATGGATAAAACCAACGACTTTAGAATACACATGACGTGTCTCACATATAGTGTTTAATAGGAAAAAAGGCAATGGTCAATATGGATGCTCTTCTGAAAGGAAGCCCCGCCTTCCAGTAAAGGAGGCAATAGACATGGAATCTCAGCGAATACTTTCCTCACAGACATGACTTAAATGAACCAGCTACAATTGGAAACGAATCTGATCACATCTTTCAGAAACAGCAATTAAGGAGGTTGGTGTCGCGAATTCGTTCAGAGACACTTTGACAAACAAGATGTATCCACACGCAAGCTAGCTCAAAATAACAACAAGGCATGATAAGGGACGATAGAGAGAGAAGGAAAACATAGTGGGACATCCAAACAGCTGAGACAAGTGTTGGATAATTTTCAAGTTACCAAGCAACCTGAAGAATCATCAGAGACCCTAGAAAGCAGATGTCTCTCTATCCTATCCATCCTGCTCAACGCTGAATGCAGAGATCGTCTGTATTTCTCATCTATATTACAGTAATAATTCACCTCTAACTATAGGCACTTCATACAATTAATTGGCAATAATCTATAAAAATTGATACACCTCATCAGTGGTTGATTATGAATTGATGTCATTAACGTGCAAGATTTTCAGGCCTATACAGATTAGATGGAAACAAATGTGAGAAATTTTCTTTATGAAACATGGCTTACTGCCTAAAACCATAATCAAATCGTCAGACATTTAGCTCTATTTTGATGTGAAGCTGATGAAAGTGTAATACGTAATTATTTTAATGTTATCCATGTAAGGTACTAAATGTAAAAACCCATGAAGTGAGCTAACTACACTCACCGGTCACTTTATTAGGTACACCTTACTAGTACCGGGTTGAACCCCCTTTTGCCTTCACAACTGTCTTAATCCTACAAGGCAGGATGGATCCATGCTTTCATGTCGTTGACGCCAAATTCTGACCCTACATCCAAAGGTTGAAGCAAAAATCGAGATTCACCAGGCGTTTTTCCAATCTTCTATTGTCCAATTTTGGTGAGCCTATGCGAATTGTAGCCTCAGTTTCCTGTTCTTAGCTGACAGGAGTGGCACCCGGTGTGGTCTTCTGCTGCTGTAGCCCATCTGCTTCAAGATTTCACGTGTTGTTGTGTGTTCAGAGATACTCTTCTGGATACCTCGGTTGTAACGAGTGGTTATTTGAGTTACTGTTGCCTTTCTATCAGCTCGAACCAGTCTGGCCATTTTCCTCTGAACTCATGCATCAACAAGGCATTTGCTCCCACAGAACTGCCGCTCACTGGATATTTTCTCTTTTTCGGACCATTCTCTGTAAACCCTAGAGATGGTTGTGTGTGAAAATCCCAGTAGATCAGCAGTTTCTGAAACACTCAGACCAGCCCGTCTGGCACCCACAACCATGCCATGTTCAAAGTCACTTAAATCACCTTTCTTCCCCTTTCCGATGCCCTGTTTGAACTGCAGCAGATCATCTTGACCATGTCTACATGCCTAAATGCATTGAGTTGCTGCCATGCGATTGGCTATTTAGAAGTTTACGTTAATGAGGAATTAGACAGGTGTACCTAATAAAGTGACCGGTGAGTGTCTTTAAGGGGGTGGGGCATATCAGACACTAGAGAGCATTTGATTGGTCAAGATTTTATGAGAAACTGAAGTATGAGGTGATGTGAAAAAAAAAATCGTTGATCCACTTAGGTGGAGGTAATAAACTATAAGCTCCTGTTGTTTATATCAGATTTTTTTTTTTCAAACTTTATTTTAATTTCACAGGGCCTTTAACTCACAATGAAAATTCATATGTATGCATCTGCCTTTTCCTATTCTCCAGATTTTCTTCAATATGCACAATATTGTGCACGATAGGTAAAAAAAAAAAATAACACAGAGCAACAAAAATGATTTGCTCGTCTGGATGCACACATGGACCAGTTGAAATGATGCTATTAATACATTGTGTACTGTGTCATCACATGTGATCATTAAATGTTCTATTAAACTATTTACCATCTGTTCTTTTTACAATCCAACTACTCTTATTTTTTAGCAAACAATTTTCCTCTAGGTGAGGACGCTTGTGTTTTGAGTGTCATTTGCCCATGCTAGAGACAATGTGAAACTGATGTAGACACATCTTGCATTATTAAGGTTAATGATTAATTAGTCATTAGTTTGGATTTGTGGAAATTGCAATCCCTACCTCATCTGATTTAGAAACCAAAACGCTATTTTCAGCATGTGTAGTCACTAGCTTGGTTTTTATCCCAACGTGTATTAAATATTTTCAAAGTTTGCAAAGAGAATATCTCAAATGCAAATTAGGAGCGTTTCCAACCACTCATTAGAGTGGCTGATTGTAGTATTGGTAACTTAGTAACCAACAGTAAACAAGGCAAGCATAATAGAGTTGTGTTGTGTTACCTCGAATTTAATTGTGTAACTTCGAGTTCAATGGAAAAAGTAAAAACATGGACTGTCTGTTAAACCCCATTTAGATCACACAGTTTTTATTGTCGGTTACAACAGTCACTTTGTCAGATTATGCTATTTTGACTAGATAAAATCTTGACTTGTTGTGTAACAAATATGCACTCTACACGAGAGGAAACAATCAGTGCAACGAACATCTTGCATCCCAATGCCCATTTGTCGTTAACGAATCCCCACGCCACCCTACATCAAGCAAATGTTGCCAATATCTAAATGGGGCTTTATAAAACCCACAAAGTACTGAAAAACAGGACCAGTTTTTTAGTTGTTGGATTTGACGTTGCTCATAACATCATATCAATATAATTACAATATATGGATATCACAAACTCTCTCAAATTCTCTCAACTGAAATATATTGCAATAGATTATAATATGTATGCACACACAAAAAAAAATCAATGCAATTAAAATGAATGAGAGCTCCAGCATTCAAGTACTGAATAATAGCTTCATTTTCAGTCAGTTTCTCAAACAAAGCTGTCATTAGTCTTTAAAAAAAATTAACAGTGTGAGCATCTGTAAAGTACTTTAAAATTACCTGTTACATAATACAGCAGTTTGTGAATGTAATGTCTTCAAAAAAATTGAGTTCATATAAACTGATTTTTTTCTTCCAAAAGAAATAAGTGATTCTTAATAACTGAAATGAGTCGTCAGTAATTCCAGTCATCCTGGGAGCTTTATAACAAATTTGCATAATGTCAGTCTATGTAGTATATTAGGTGCCCTTGAACGTCTACTTTGAAACATTGCATTTGTAGCAGAGGCCTAGAAGAGTTTAGTTCATGCTGTTGAGAAGACAATGTTTTCTGTGCTGCGAAAGCAAATCCACTAAGCTACACTAATGCTATTGATACGGTTTTTATCAATGTGTTTACAAAATAGACCAATCAGTGCAGAGCATGCTCTCAGAGAGGTGGGGTTTAAAAAGACTAGATTCCTGAGCCATTTCAGCTGATGCTGTAGTTCATATTGAAAAACAAATTAAGTGTTTTAACTCGGACAGATGAAGACCTACATTACAGATCTCTAAAACAAACTTAAGGACCTTTAAAATAGTATAAAAGAGGTACTTTAAGTGATAATTTTCCCCAATAACACTACTACAGGACCTAGTATTTCATTTGGGTTATTCAATTACACAACAACTGCATTTTAGGGAGTGAATGGCAAACTTTTGAAAAACATTTTAAAAGTGCAACCTTCTAAAAACAATGTTCAGTCTATAGACGTGCAGGAATACTTGACAAATAAAACAAAACCGGCAAACTACAAGACTGTATGGGTTTCTTTACTAAGTGACTTCAACTACTGGTGTGTGTAATACAACACTTTTAGATGTTTTTGCAGGAACCTTTCCTTAATGTAAAGAGCAAATAGTAACACTTTAGTCTATGTACTAATTCTTACTATTAACTAGTGGATTAAAAGCTGTAAGTTATTAAAATGTTTGCTGTTTATTTGTACTCATAAATTACATATTCTGCATGATCTTAATGCACAACACATTTTATTAGAAATACTCATATGCTTTACATGTTTGTTTCTATGTTTGTTTGTATAACTACTATTTCAAGAGTTCACACTTAGCTGATGATTGATTTTAAAGCGTATTTGGCATACTGTCCTGGGAGAGAGCCCTGAGCTCAGAATATCTCCGAGCCAAGGGCTCCCTCCCGTTTGAAGGGCGAGAGGAGAGTTTGAGCTAAGGTAGGTCTCAAGAACTCACCTGCTTGTGAATGTACTGAGATATCTGACTAAGAGTTGTTTTAGGATGCTATTTTGGAGTAGTAAATTTACTTATGGTGTATGTCTGGGACAGTGGGATGGTCTTTGGACGGTGGGAGGAAACCAGGAAGCCCGGGGGAAACCCACACGAACACGGGGAGAACATGCAAACTCCCCACAGAAACACCGACTGGCTCGGTGAGGGGCCGGACGTGTGGCGTTCTTGCTGTGAGGCAACAGTGCTAACTACTGGGCCGCCGTGCCGCTCTATCAGAGAAAGAGAGGAGTAGGGGTGGAAAGGGGAATTCTTTAAGACGAAGATGACCGGAGTGAAAAGCTCTGGTTATTTATAGTGTCAGTATTCATCTGATTGGTGCAATAAGCTGTGCTCAATTATAAGCACGTGATCCTCTTGAAATTAGTTTATCAATAAACCACACTTTAATTTATAGCACTCAATTTTTAACAATTATGAACAGCAGCTACGCTAATTATTAGTTAATTATTATTTTTATGCTAATTATTATTTTTTTATTGTCTATTTCCACCTGGGCATACTCATCCCGAGGGCTCTAGAGATTATGCAACGCCATCGATGCGACCCAAGGCCCGTGAAGAAATTATGTCAAGGTATCCATTATCCTGGACCAGGTCATATCCTGAGCTGATGCTGTGGCGGTCATGGAGAAGCAGAAAGCACGATTTCTGAAAGACCACAATGACAGACAAGTCTTCACATTGATCCCAGACTGCAGACCCTTAGACTGCAACTTTGCACAAGAAGCTTGGCCAGAGGAGAAACGGTCGTGCCCAGCTGAGCCTGGTTTCCCTCGAGGTTTTTTCCTTCACTTTCGTCAATTGGTGAAGTTTTGCTCCTCACCACTGTCGCCACTGGCTTGCTTGGTTTGGGACTTGTGAAGCGGCACATCAATGGATTTACTCTTTACTGTTTGGACTTGCAGCAGTGAACATTTAACCACAATTAACTGAACTAAACTGAACTTCAACTCTGAAAACTAGACTGGCACAGTTTCAATTTACTAGAACTTCTATGTTTAGCTGCTTTGACACAATCTTCATTGTAAAAGTGCTATAGAAATAAAGATGAATTGAATCTTATTCGCCATTCCTAATACCTAAACCCAACTATTACCTTAATAAATATTAATAAACAGCAAATTTATTAAGTTAATGGTTTGTTAATAGTGAGAATTATTTCTTAAAATAAATTGTATGGTTTTTTTTCTGTCTATAGTACTCTGCAGTCATCCAAATACAGTATCTTCAATAGTATCTTCTTCCTCAGTGAAAAGAATACATATACATTTTCATAACAACACCAGTGTGGAATTGCATAAATTATGCCACTTTCATTTTCTGCTTAAACTGTCCATTTAAAAGCAGATTGCATCAATTCTGCTATGAAAGACGGTCATAAGAAGAGAAAATCAACTCCATCCAATCTCCTGAGAGCCCTTTTAACTCTAATAATCAGCTCCCTATGAAAACACAGCTCATCAAACCTAATCATCCATTCCGACAGCTTCCAGAAGACAACAGTCCTCTAAGGTGTGATAAAAAAAAGATAGCAGGGGTAGTTAGCGTGAGTCTGCCGTCTGTGAAGTGTGTGTGATTAAATATTTGAATGCTGCTGTCAGGAGAACGACAGGTTCATTCCTCAGATTGATGTTTTGACGCTTACGCCGACTGACAAGGTCGAACGCACAGGTCAGCCTACAACCGTCCGGCAAATATACAAGTCTCTAAAATTACAAAAATGTCAGGAGGATTGAATCTTGTAATGCTAGCAGGAAGTGAACTGGCAGTGTTAATTTCCCAAAGTCAACAGAATTTCAGTTAAGGCTGATATAATACCTGCACATTTGGAAAACAGACTGAAGTGCATTAATCATACTCGGCGTCGCACTTGAGTCTGAAAGTAGGACACCCGATCATGATCTCAGCCCTGTGATGGAGGGGATGTCATGTTCAGTTGCTCGTCTTTGTTTCAGCAAACGCATTACAACAATACATTTTCCTAGATTCCTGGTGCTCTTCTGCAAACAATATGTGTGACAAAAACAAAGCTTGAATATTACAATCAATCCTTTCTTTCTTTCTTTCTTTCTTTCTGACAAAAAATAAGTTAAAATACTTAATTGAAGTCCCAGTTACTTCTCACAAATAGTAACTGAGTTTCATAACTATAAAAGTAATCAGGGAAATTACCAGGGAAAGCAACTATTGCTTACTTAAAAAAATTCTAATGTCAAATGACCCCCAGAGACTATACAGCGCCACGGATGTGATCCAAGACCCGCGACGAGACGATCCCAAGGTTCCATAATTCTGGACCACACTGTATCCTGAGCAGCTGCTTGGTGCATGGCTGAGTAGCAAGCATGAGTCTGATTCCTGTGACTCTCCAAGGACAGTCGAGTCTCGAGTTCTCCAGCCTCCGGCGCCTAGACTGCAACTCTGCACAAGACGTCTGGCCATAGGAGAAAGGGTCATGCCAAACTGAGCCTGTATCCTCTCAAGGTTTTTTTAATTCTTCGATTTTGCCAATTGGTGACGTTTTTTCCTCGCTGATCTCGCCACTGACTCGCATGGTTCGAGACTTGTAGAGCTGCGCACCGATGGATTACTCTTCAGTGTTTGGACTCTCAGTAGTGAATATTAAACCACACTGAACTGAACTTTAACACTCTAAACGGGACTGACACTGTTTCAGTTTACTATAACCTTCTATATGAAGCTGCTTAGGCACAATCTACATTGTAAAAGTGCTATACAAATAAAAGTGAATTGAATTGAATTGACTATAAAATAAATAAAAAACATTGTACACTAATCTACACTATTTTAGTACTGTTGTGGGACAATATGAGAGACAACGGCAGTATTTCCTCAACTATATCTAGGTATGATTTTGCTTAATTCTGTCTGAGTTGTTTGTGGTGGAAAAACATTAGGTTTTATTTGCTTTGACGTCGTGGCTTTGCTTCCTCGCAGAGCTCACGTTATCACCAGCGTAGCCACTAATTTTTTGGCGGCATGTGACGACGTGAGGTCCTTCATTAGATTAGAATTACTTGTCACTGATGCAAAGAGACTCTATAATAAGTATTTATATATAAGACTCTATAATAACTCTATATATAAGTTGCAGGATACATAAACATTCTTGCATTTCACCTTAACAAGGAAAAAGTAGTGCTATTTCCAGTTTGCAAATGCTACCTTTGAACTTCTTGGATTTGCCATCATTCTGATTCCTGGCCATTGGTGTGTGTGACTGACTGTGTGTGTGAATACTCGCACTACTCTTCCTCTGATTGGCAAACAATGCAAATGTACTCTATCTAAGCAAATCAGCACATTCTAAGTTACAGTACATCACATTCACAGACACACCAGTCATCATCACTGGTTGGTTATGTGTTCCAACCCAGCTCTGAATACACACACACACCCCAGAAAGAGAGCTGCTATGGCTGAGAAAGATGCTGCTCACACGAAATCTGCTTCAGCGTTCTCAATTATAGTAACGCACATTTTATTGTCAGTATTGGTAACAGCATTGCAACAGGGGAGACAGTACTTCATTTTATTACTTGTTACTGAAAAAAGTATCGCTGTTAGTAACGCCGTTTATATATAGCACCGTTATTCCCATCACTGCTATTAACACAAAGTTTTAAAAACAAAACTTATTTCTACTGTGGTCCTTGATGTGAAGTACAGATTATACTACTCCAGGTAACAGGTACAGTTCACTGAGGCAATACATTATAAAAATAAACACAAATACAAACTAACCACATTTGTAATACTTTCAATATCCACAGGTAGTCTATTCCATGGCGATGCCCACAGCTATATCATCCTGCAGCCCAAGACTGGTTACTCACTGAAGCTAAGCAGGACTGAGCCTGGTCAGTACCAAGATGGGAGACCACATGGGATAACTAGTGGTGTGTCACAAATCGCATACTTGTGCACTATTCTACCCCATTTTGTAGTATAAATAGTGTAAGTAGTGCGTTCACATTGAAAACTCTAAAAATAATAAGTGCACTTTAATTACCTGGATGATGCACTAATTCCATCGGTAAAATGAAGTGTGGACTGATGGACACTTCACGCACTCAACGACCGCAGCTTTGCTCACGTAGCAGAAGGGGTCGAGCTATCGGGCGCACATGTTGGATAACTTTATTTATTTTGGATTGTGAAAGCAAAATTCTCCTATAAGAGTGATTATAGCGCCTCCCGATGGTGAATGCGGTTATAGTCATGGCAGGTATTATTTGGTACTTTGTTCATTTATTTCACTAATTTGGCAACCATCAAAAGTCATCAGGGAAACGGTTTGAATTTCCGCTTAGTATAAAAACCATTAGTGCTCAATTTGGGACAACACTACATACATATACTACACTGTTGAGTGTGTAAGTGCATAAGTGCATAGTGTGCCATTTGGGACGCAGCTTAGGTTGCTGCTGGAAGTGGTGTCAGTGAGGCCAGCAGTGGGCACTAAACCTGTGGTCTGGGTGATTCCTAATGCCCCAGTATAAGGAAGGGGACACTATGCTGTCAATGGGTGCTGTCTTTCAGATGAGACTCTCTGTGGTCGTTAAAAATCCCATGGCAAAGAGTAGGGCCAAATTCCATCCATCGGTCCTTACCCATTATGGCCTCCCAAATATCAGTAGCTGGTTCACGTCACACTGACAGTCCCAAATGAGTTGAAACAAAGCACTGAGTCGTTCGTTCATCACGTGACAGCATGTAAAGATGAACGAATCAAATCTTTTTCTAGCTCTAAATGCATATGATTGGCTTGTCTTTCACCTGATGAATGAACGACTCAAACTGAGGACTCGAGAGA